>JAXIVJ010010932.1:0-45426 GCA_036785665.1 Chirona hameri | reverse complement strand
TTTGGGAGATAATGATGTTGTTATGACGTCATATTGGTGGAAAAACGATAAATGTTTGCAAAAATCGTACAAAACAGAATTTTGAAGCAAATTGCAAACACAATTAAGGAAAGATATAAAATGTAATTTCCTTTAAAATGACAATCTCGAATTTTCAAAACTTTGGGTTTTTGACCCCTAAAATGAACAAAAACTGACTTTTTTGGAAAAATCACCACAAAATCAAAATTTGCAAAGATGTTCAAGAAAACGGAATATATTTGAGAGAACTGAGTATGGACAATACTCAAACCAGATTTCAAAGAAATATCTATTTTTGACTGAGTGACGACTCCTTAAGTATAAGAAGCTCATGACGTCTTTTTTTATAACTTTTTTGGACATTTTGTTGGCCAGATACGAATAAATAATTACCTTTTCTGTATTTATGAGACAAAACTGGTCTAGGAATATGCTTTTTTATTTACATTTATCAATTTCTCATTTTGAGGTTTTCGGACAGAGCAAAATCGCTGTTCTGGACGTGGTCGATCGAGGTCATTCACTTGACCTGGAAGGTCACTCGTTGACCCGAAACCTACAAATTGCATACCGTTAGATTCCAAACATGACAGGCAACATGTTGGTTCTTACTGCGTTGCTCGATGTTGCTTGGTGTGGAAGTTAATAGTTTTTTTTAGAACCCCCCCCCCCCCCCCCTAGGGCGAAGGTGAAAAAGCTCCCGTTGGGCGAGGGATATGACTCCAAACTTCATGTATGCGCCAAGATAGCTCCAGCCACCTGCAACCCAGACTGCAAGCCAGGCAGATTTCGCCACGGGCCGGGCTGACCCTATGAGCCATGGGCCGGGCCTGGGCCGGGCCTCAACTTTAGGGAAATCGCCGGGCAGTGGACGGGCCTGGGCAGATAATTTTGAAGTAATGCGCTGCAAGCTCAGGTCAGAGCTTAAAAAGTATTTTAACCAGCAGTTCACTTCCACAGCAACACACTATTGCTGTGGCTGTGACTTTTTTGGGGGTTAGAATAGTTGGTTCATTGTTTCACATTTATAGTATACAAGTAACTATGCTAGGATAATGGTTGCACATTTTGTGAAAATAATTATATGCTTAATCTGAACGGACCGGACCGGGCCTGGGTCTCAATATTATGAATTTGACCGGGCCTGGTCCGGGCCTGAGCTTGGTGTTCATGGGGCCCGGGCCGGGCCGGGGTGGGGGTTGGTGGGTCCGTGACGAACACTGGAGCCAGGCGACGGCATAGTGCCTTCCGCCGCTCTCTCGCCGACGATGCCAGACGGCGAGAGCGGCGCTGCCAGACGGATCGACCGGAGCGGCGCACGGGCGACGATCCCGGCGCTCTCGGTGGCGTGCGCCACGGCACCCCGGATAAAGTGACTTTCTGTGTCGACGTCAAGCCGTGACGCATCTGGTGTTTGTGAAGGTCACCTAGTCAGGTGACGTATCGGCTGTAGGCGAAGGAAGCTCTTCACCGCGTCAGGCGACGAATTCAATATCTGTGAAAGAGGCACGTCATTACGTCAGGCGACATGCATGTATGAAAGAGGTTCATCGCTACGGCGGGTTGGGGAGGGGGGGGGGGGGGGTGGCAGCCGAGGCAATGGTCACTGATGCGTCAGCGCATTGCACGCAACACACACGTGATGCACACACACGCGCGCGCATGCGCGCGATCCTGCCTTCGTTCGGTTCGTACAAACACTGTGGTCGACAGCAGCCGACATCACTACTGTCCGGGAGTGACACGCGCCGACTCTTCAGACTGAGAAGAGACGTTATCAAGCTTCATCTCCGAGCCGGGAAGATGAGATTGACAAGAACGGACGAAAAAACGTGCATAGCCAGGAAAGACGTCCGCAGAAAGTCAGTCATGCATTTGCAGTTGACTTTAAATCAAATTCATTTTGATTAAATATGACGAGAATATTGGATGTTTTATGTATAATAAAATCACCGTCAGACGTGTCCAATGTATTCAACATCAATCACTAGATACCACCATCGATCAATGAACGGCGAAAAAGTCGTATTTGATTCCTTATTTAGGTAAAGGAGTGGGTCTGTCTTATCATAAACTGGCCAACTCGACAATGATTACCGAACTTTCTGCCACAATATTTTGTGTCCAAACAATGGATCAGACATCAATCACCACACATTCAAAACCCATTGTTAATACACAGTGCTCGCCGTGTCAGACTGTGATGCATTTTAAAACACTGTAATCAATCCACCGTGAATGTTAAAAAAGATAATTTACTGCTAGCTGTTACCAACTCCGGCATGATCGATAGATGCTGCGCATATTTCCTGTCGAACACTTCCTGAAAACCACCTGCTACGTAAGGTCAAGTGTAGGCCATTAAGCTCTCTACCCCATACTTAGCCGATGTGCTGTACTGCCGCCGCACGGGCGCCGCCGCCGGCCGCGCTCGGGCCGGCTTTCAAAGCTCTGATTAAATTGCTGGAAACCATGACATTCAGCGGGCCCAATTAGCCCGGGGCCCGGGCCGGCATCATAGTGTTAGGCGTTATCGCCCATTACCAGAGGCTGATCGTCGTCCTGACGTTGGTACGACGCCGGGACGCCTCTGGGTCAAATCCGGCGGCACCGACTATCGCCAGAGTCCAGCTTGGAAGGGCGTAAGTAATTGATTCGCGGGCGGGTACCGTGGAAGTCCAGTTTTGTCGCCGTTTTACTGCATACAAGTTTGTTGAGGGGTATTACTACGGTGGTAAGGCTATATTATGCTATATCTACCACAAGTTTTGGAACGCACTCTACTGCTATTTTCAAGCTCTGGCAAATTAATACTTAATGATCGTGTTTTTGTTATGAACGGAAGCGCTGCACAAATAGCTGGAACAAAACAAACACAGGTGGAATGTCGACGATCGTAACAGATCGCATATTATTTTATTAACAACTACATAGCATTCCACCTGCATCACGCAAGCAGCACCTACTTCAATCATCGTTTTTGCCATCTACAATCTCTCTCCACATTGACGTCTCCCATACCAATAGTTAGTATCAAATGATATCCGTAAGTAAAAAGACAGCACTGGCGTGCTGAGACCACGTTGCACGGGAAGGTGGTGTGGAGACGGCGGCACGCGGAGACAACAATGGTGAGTGGGACTCTCGGTAGCCACAACCAAATCAGTCTTCAAGTCTTCAAACTGATCCCCGTTCACATCTCTTGTTCAGCCGGCACCTCACCCGCCGCTAGGGCTGTCCGACACACTGGACAGTGGACACTGGCGAAGTTCGCAGGGCTTTGGAAGAAAGTTGTGTGTATGGATCTTGATAAAGGAGAGGGAAAGACGAAAGGAGAGGGAACGACGATGAGGGAAGGAATTCTGAATATAAATTAATAATGCAATGGCATGGTTTATCTCATGTCATGTCACGTCGGGAATATATGTATATAGTTTAATTAAATAGTTAAAAGGTTAATCTTACATGCCACTGCACCAACTGATCGCATTATCGCCGCCTGGACTGAGCAGTGAGCAGGCAGAGCCACCTGGAATGGTAGGCAACCCGCACCACACTAGTCCAAAACCACCTGGAATGGTAGGCAACCCGCACCACACATCAGGCCGTCTTGGCGCCGGAGCCGCTGGAGCCCAAAATGGCACGAAGACGCCACCGCTGAGTTCCACCACCGGTCAAACAACTTAACTCCGCTCCCGGAGTCGTGTCAGCTGCGGACAGAATTAGCCGCGGACTCCACTAAGCTACGTGGCCGCCCTGACCGCCGCCGCCGCCGCCGCCGCCGCCACTCTCCGTCGCGCCTTGCCGGGTCACACGAGCCTCACGAGATCGCGTGCCGCCGGGAGGGTCATTTTCTGCGCTGATGCAGTGGCGGCCTGCCTTTATTGGCCCCGCGGCGGCGGTTCGTCGACGGTGAGGCACGACGGCGGTGGGGTGGGGGTGGGGGGGGGGGGAGGGTGGACGCTCGAAGACTGGAGCCGGCTCGGCGACTCGTCGCTCACCCGGAGACAATGGCCAGCACGCCTCTCGGTAATTAATTGTGACGGTGCCGACGATGGCAGTCCAGTGTTCTGCTGTCGTCGGGCCCTGCTAATTTGAAGCTCTGGTCAGGAGGTTTAAAAGGGAATAGATCACCCTGAAAGTTGTCTTGCAATTTGTCTGTACGGGGTATTTCGAGTTGAAAAAACGAATATGGCATTTGTTTGGACGATAGATGGATATGCGTCGAAAAATGGGCATGTTTCTCTTTTCTCCTCCATGGCCATACAAAACTTCCTGACAATTATGACGTCTATTTATTTATTTATTAACCTCGTAGTAGCCGTCCCCTATACATGGCCGAAGCCAAAGGGGCTATTCCTGGCACAGAGTCACACAATGATGGCGTTGAAGTGGGTAAAATACAAGCATACAGTACAGTTAAAAGTCGAAATGAACATATCAGTCTGCGTCACATCAGATCAGCCCATCAGCGGCGATCGTCATCGTTACCAGACACCAGTCGCCTCTTCAATGCGCGCTTAAACAATGTGATAGGCATGGCGGTAAACTCAGGTGGCAGCGAGTTGTACTGGTCAGCGGCACGATACACGATCTGCCTTTTACCCGCTGCTGAGCCGCGTATGTTGGGGAGACTCAGCAGGTCGTCTCTACGGGTGCTATGCACGTGGTTAGGTCGCTCGCAGTTTCTACGGAATTGGACGGCCAGAGACTCAGGCTGCCCAGTGCGACGGACCTTGTGGAGCAGTGTCAGTGTGTGATGGACGACCAAGTCCGGGGAATCCAGCCAGCCCAGGTCCTCTCGCACGCCAGAGATGTGATCGAATTTGCGCTTTCCAGAAATGATGCGAGCTGCAAAGTTGAATATTTTTTGGATGATAGCCAGATTTTTTCCAGAACCGTTACCGTACACTGCGAGTCCGTAGCGGATATGCGAGAAGACCAGGGCCGAGACGAGGGTGGGTAGGCAGCCGGGTGGTAGGTAGTGACGTAGGTGAGAGATGGCGGTCAGGATGCCAACACACCTCCGAGACAGCTGCTCAACGTGTGAATCCCAAGAAGATAACGGTCGAAAGTGATACCGAGATTTTTGGCTTCGTTACCGGGGACGAGGTCCGTGTTGCGAAATTTCACTGTGAACGAGGGCATGTTGCGTAAGTTTTGCCGAGTGCCGATAGGGAGAAGCTCAAATTTTGTTTCGTTTACTTTAAGACCGCTTGACCGAAAGTACGCGTCCAGGGAGGATAGGGCTGCTTCCATGTCACCGATCAGAGCCGGAAGGGCGGATTTTTGGCCAGAGACGAGAACCTGGGTGTCGTCGGCGTATTGCGTGACAAAAGCGCCAGCGGCATGCAGGCTGAGGTCATTTGCAAATAGAGTAAAGAGTAGTGGGCCGAGAGAGGAGCCTTGGAAAACTCCCTGAGTGATTGGACGAGATGCCGATATCAATGTTGAGGAGAGACTGACGCTCTGCGTATGGCCGGACAGGTAGTTAGCAAACCAGGAAGTGTCGATGCAGTAAAGCTGCAATTTGGCTAGCAGTTTGGCATGATCGATGACATCGAAGCAGCGACTCAAATCGATAAGACAAAGGAGCGAAATTTTACTTTGATCCATGGCGGAAAACGCGCGGTCTGAGATGTTGATGAGGGCTGTCTCGGTAGAGTGCCGGGGCCTGAAACCGTGCTGGGATGGGGAGAGGAGATGGTTGGATGCGAGGTAGTGGTGGAGCTGGTGCTGTACCACCTTCTCCACTACCTTCGCCATGACAGGAAGGATTGAGATGGGACGGAAGTTGGAAGGATTGTCAGGATCCCCGGACGTCATGCATATGGTAGCTTGGATATGGAAACTATTGCAAACAGTAACGACAGACTTTAGGCCTATATACGCAGGCTGCTTGTAACGTTAACAACCGTTGTGAGGACCCGAAACAAGTTTCGGGGAAATTAAACTTCTTCTTATAAAAATGGCCTGTGTCGAAAGTCCTGTGCCGAAATTACTTAACCTATGGAGCTAATTTTTTCACACAACCCATTTTTCGATCTGCTCTACAAATCTGCTATCTCAGTTCAAAACCCCATGTTAAAGGTGAACTATTCCATTTAAGTGTTGTGTTGCTCGGGTGCTGAAAGCCCGAAATAAAATGGTAATACAGTGACCATTGCTCTCAACATAGTAATCATCTCATGCGCTTATAATGCCAACCATTAAACATAAAATAAAATATACACAGATATATTAACCATAGATGTATTTGCGATTATTTTACCTGCCCTGACTTGCAAAGCATTTAGTCCTCGCAATCTTTTTAGTAAAACGAAAACAGCGAACATCCGTCTGTCAACACATACAACACAAGGAAGCCCCCTAGAATCATTCACTACCACATACACGCTGGAGTTAGCTAAGCCAATCCAATCTCATTCACCACATCCCACCCACCCTCGAACAGGGCGACTGAGCACTGCGCCAGCCTCTTTGTGCGTCACCGCAGACGAGATCTGCGAGCTGCGTGCGGGCTTCGTCAGCTTATTTTGCCGCTGCCACCGCGGGACAGAGCTTTCGTCCACCGTCCGCTGGCAGTAGTGGTTTTCCCACAGCCTGCAGCTGCCAGCCCGGCGGCGTGCTACCAATTCACTCCCGCGTCCGACTATGCATGGGCTGTGACGGCTCCGACGAAGACTGATCGCCTCCACTTTAAAAGGTTCTATTAATCAAATTGTGTTCGGATTATGCCGGCGCCATTGATGAGAGTGCGCTGGAGTGTGGAAGAGAAATACGTCTTGGTATTGTGGTGCCCATGAGTTTGATGGCGGACGATGTGAGTCGTAATGCGATCATTCCCATATCGAGCTCACAGGTCATCGTTTTTGTTCAAATCTGCCACTGATTGATATTGACGCTGCCACCGTCCTGTCAACAAGGTTGTATTTCTAATGAGGGCTGTATCTTTAACGAGCGCTGTATTTCTAACGCGGTCTGGTTTGTTTCAGGCTGGGTGCGCGCGATGGTGGCTCCGGCGTCGGAGGTGCGACCCGAGTTTCTGTCTCAGCCCGGAGTCTTCAGCGTCAGGGAAGGTGACGCTGTGGTGCTACCCTGCAGCGTCAGACACGCTGGTGAGTGGGGAAAGACCACGCAAGGTCTTTGCCAGGCGGGAGCTCGCACCATGCCATCCAAACGTCATATATAAAAAGGCAGAACGTTAAACCTGTGTTGCATATTGCATGGTGTACACTAATGTGTGCCAGCCATACACGTCTGTCTGAAGTCCTCCATTTGAGGATTTACAGTAAATAGAAAGAGAACGAAAAAGGAGCATGTGTAACATTTTTCAGTTTATTTCTTTAAAAAACAATATTTAAGAAAAAAATGCGGTCACCGCACGAAACTTCTCCATTTGGTTCTTCCGCAAACTTTAGGCATACTCCATGGACTCCATTGAGACTCCATAGGGAAATACTCATTGACCACTGGAGTCACTTTTCGCTACTCGCTAACACGCTCTTTCCAAGTGACCGTGATCCCTCTCACCTGTGTACGGCGACACGTGTGTTTAGCCTCGGTAGCTCGGTGGTTCCCTCTGTATGTGTACGGCAACACGTGTGTTTAGCCTCGGTAGCTCGGTGGTTCCCTCTCACCTATATACGGCGACACGTGTGTTTAGCCTCGGTAGCTCGGTGGTTCCCTCTCACCTATATACGGCGACACGTGTGTTTAGCCTCGGTAGCTCGGTGGTTCCCTCTGTATGTGTACGGCAACACGTGTGTTTAGCCTCGGTAGCTCGGTGGTTCCCTCTCACCTATATACGGCGACACGTGTGTTTAGCCTCGGAAGCTCGGTGGTTCCCTCTCACCTATATACGGCGACACGTGTGTTTAGCCTCGGTAGCTCGGTGGTTCCCTCTCACCTATATACGGCGACACGTGTGTTTAGCCTCGGAAGCTCGGTGGTTCCCTCTGTATGTGTACGGCGACACGTGTGTTTAGCCTCGGTAGCTCGGTGGTTCCATCTCACCTATATACGGCGACACGTGTGTTTAGCCTCGGTAGCTCGGTGGTTCCCTCTGTATGTGTACGGCAACACGTGTGTTTAGCCTCGGTAGCTCGGTGGTTTCCTCTCACCTATATACGGCGACACGTTTGTTTAGCCTCGGAAGCTCGGTGGTTCCCTCTCACCTATATACGGCGACACGTGTGTTTAGCCTCGGAAGCTCGGTGGTTCCCTCTCACCTATATACGGCGACACGTGTGTTTAGCCTCGGTAGCTCGGTGGTTCCCTCTCACCTATATACGGCGACACGTGTGTTTAGCCTCGGTAGCTCGGTGGTTCCCTCTATGTGTACGGCGACACGTGTGTTTAGCCTCGGTAGCTCGGTGGTTCCCTCTCACCTATATACGGCGACACGTTTGTTTAGCCTCGGAAGCTCGGTGGTTCCCTCTCACCTATATACGGCGACACGTGTGTTTAGCCTCGGTAGCTCGGTGGTTCCCTCTCACCTATATACGGCGACACGTGTGTTTAGCCTCGGAAGCTCGGTGGTTCCCTCTGTATGTGTACGGCGACACGTGTGTTTAGCCTCGGTAGCTCGGTGGTTCCCTCTCACCTATATACGGCGACACGTGTGTTTAGCCTCGGTAGCTCGGTGGTTCCCTCTGTATGTGTACGGCAACACGTGTGTTTAGCCTCGGTAGCTCGGTGGTTCCCTCTGTATGTGTACGGCGACACGTGTGTTTAGCCTCGGTAGCTCGGTGGTTCCATCTCACCTATATACGGCAACACGTGTGTTTAGCCTCGGTAGCTCGGTGGTTCCCTCTGTATGTGTACGGCGACACGTGTGTTTAGCCTCGGTAGCTCGGTGGTTCCCTCTCACCTATATACGGCAACACGTGTATTTAGCCTCGGTAGCTCGGTGGTTCCCTCTGTATGTGTACGGCGACACGTGTGTTTAGCCTCGGTAGCTCGGTGGTTCCATCTCACCTATATACGGCGACACGTGTGTTTAGCCTCGGTAGCTCGGTGGTTCCCTCTCACCTATATACGGCGACACGTGTGTTTAGCCTCGGTAGCTCGGTGGTTCCCTCTGTATGTGTATGGCGACACGTGTGTTTGGCCTCGGTAGCTCGGTGGTTCCTTCTCACCTATATACGGCGACACGTGTGTTTAGCCTCGGTAGCTCGGTGGTTCCCTCTGTATGTGTACGGCAACACGTGTGTTTAGCCTCGGTAGCTCGGTGGTTCCCTCTGTATGTGTACGGCAACACGTGTGTTTAGCCTCGGTAGCTCGGTGGTTCCCTCTGTATGTGTACGGCAACACGTGTGTTTAGCCTCGGTAGCTCGGTGGTTCCCTCTCACCTATATACGGCGACACGTGTGTTTAACCTCGGTAGCTCGGTGGTTCCCTCTGTATGTGTACGGTGACACGTGTGTTTAGCCTCGGTAGCTCCGTGGTTTCCTCTCACCTGAGTACGGCGACACGTGTATTTAGCCTCGGTAGCTCGGCGGTTCGCTGTCACCTGAGTACGGCGACACGTGTATTTAGCCTCGGTAGCTCGGCGGTTCGCTGTCACCTATATACGGCGACACGTGTGTTTAGCCTCGGTAGCTCGGTGGTTCCCTCTCACCTATATACGGCGACACGTGTGTTTAGCCTCGGTAGCTCGGTGGTTCCCTCTCACCTATATACGGCGACACGTGTGTTTAGCCTCGGTAGCTCGGTGGTTCCCTCTGTATGTGTACGGCGACACGTGTGTTTGGCCTCGGTAGCTCGGTGGTTAACTCTGTCTGTTCCCTCGGCATCTGTCTGTCCGATGTCGATCTGTCTGCGCCCGATAACGAGTCTGTCTGGCGGCGGATTTTTTGCTGTCCCGGAGCCTCTATTGCCTCGCCGGAGTGGGATCGTTCGCGCGTGGGGACATGGATATCATTTTTTGCGCTGTCCGTTAGCATTGGGAGGTAGTTCGCGGGCATTCATGCAAAATAAGAGTGCAACCGTAGGTCCAATACATTTCATTTCAGAGTCACATATATTCACTTGTATTTGTTGCGTTTATGTAATATTGTTTTTGAGCTTATCGCTGACTTTAAAGAACACATACTCTGAGTAGGAGGCCCACATGTCATCACAGCTTTTGGACTCCTCAATGGAATCCCTAAAAACCGTCATTTTCTGGATTTATGGATTGCTTTTGTTGGTATAACTAGCATGTCGGAACTGTCGGGAGCTCATATCGCCCAATAAAAGTCACCAATGGAGATATATTGCGTCCGTCTGGCGTCCAGCCTGAGTTAGCCCCGTCCCGGTCCGTCGGCGTGTTAAGTGCTGTCGCTCCATCACTGAGAGGACTTTCTGTCTGTCGACCAGGCGAGTACCCGGTGGTGTGGCACCAAGGGAAGCGGGTGCTGGCGGCGCGCAGCCTCATCATCGAGTCAGACAGCAGGCTCAGTCTGGTGGACGGACACAACCTACGGATAGACGGCGTCACGCTGGCCGACGCCGCCAAATTCACCTGCTCCGTCTCCTCCAAACCGCTCATCGAGCTGACCCACACAGTGGATGTGCTCTGTAAGTATACCGTCATCACTGCCTGCCCCCCGCAAAAACACAGCAGCGCTGTTCGATTTGTTACCGACACATTTCAACAACGGCCGTTATTATTATGAACCTCGTAAACTTGAATTGTTTCGTGTTTCGCTTCTTTTCTCATCTGCAGTTGGTTATCACTTCATGTGATGTGTGCAAAAATCTTAAATAATAATTATTTGGGTATCAGCGTCCACTCTCATTAGGAATGTGGATATTTCCGATGCTGTACAATAATTACCCAATTGAAATTCTTAAAATCGGAATTTGGTCTGCAGTTAAACTGCAGCATCACTAGCATTCGATAGGTAAAGGCCGCACATAAAGGCAAACCATTATCATTGAACATTTTCGTAGCGCAAAGTAAAAACTAAATTTGACACTTCCACAGGTTTTATTTTCAAAAACATACGCATCTAGTGACGTGTTTAGTCACACTGTTGCAAACAAGAAACGCTGCAGCGCAAAGCATGATGAAGAAAAATACACAATAATATGCCGCAAAGCTCACTGCACAATCCCCGAATCGTGGCAAGGTGACGTTTCTCTACATCCAAGTCGAGTGGCTGAGTCTGTAGCAGACACTCCATATGTTGTGGAATCCGTCTGGTTTAGTTTGATGATGCCTTGGTTTGCTGCGATACGAAATCCAAGTTCACTGTTCATGTTCATATTTGTTGATAAGAAGTACGTTGTCTAAATACGGTAATGTGATTTTCAAACATGGGTGAAGTAATGTGACGCAAAGTGGGGGGGGGGGGGGGGCAGTGAAACTGTGACCTAGTCTTGAGAGA
The DNA here is from genome assembly GCA_036785665.1 of Chirona hameri. Lineage (NCBI taxonomy): Eukaryota > Metazoa > Arthropoda > Thecostraca > Balanomorpha > Balanidae > Chirona > Chirona hameri. Next base: position 34,030 of record JAXIVJ010010932.1, on the reverse strand, counting down.
AACCCAACACCCCTATGCAATATTTCTTGCAGATTTTGACTCTTCTTGTCTTGGCGAACTTTTTGTCTTCAAAAAGTTTCCTCACCAAGCAAAATCAAATATTTTAGCGAAACATTTTGCCCAAAAGTGAGTGGGTCATACATAGCCTCCCCGGCCTCTTTAGTCCTACGCCTATGTTTTCAAACGTGTTGAGTATATACGATTTGTTTATAATTAATTGTTCACAATATTTCATAGACCGAAGTGTCAATACACCCCATTCAATGGCGTTCGGCTGACATGCCACCCAATAGAAGTTGAAGCTGAAGTAAGGGATTGCATCTGTTTGATAGTTACCTCATATCGTAACTCCTATTAAATTTTCGGTATGGATTAGTAACAAAGGCGGATCCAGAACGGGTGGTTGGGGGAGGTAATCCCAAAAGTTTCACACAATTCTGAAACTCATCGGATTTCGCTTGCATTGATGGAGCTCTGATTTAAAGCAAACTTTCCTTCATAAAAGTTGCTTAGATTTTCTTCTATATCAGGAAATGTGTCAATTTTGCGCCGATTTCAGGCGGTTTGGGGGACATGGCCCCTTGTTTCCACCCCCCCCCCCCCCATGGATACGCTCATGATTAGTATCATTTAAGTATAAGAGAAATGAGGTATTCATAATCGCCAAACATTCCAATAGGCCCCTCTTATGAATGCGTTTAGACGTCAAGTGCCTGGATGCTCACGCGAATCGGCTTACGGTTCGCGTGTACAGTTAGCTTGTTGAAGCCAGCCCATCGGAAACAAGATACAAATTGGAGACATCCTCTGATTACTAGACTGCTATTTGTTTCCGGGATTTTTTTTGTTATATCAAGAACTGACTGAGGGCTCTCGGCAGACTTGGATCAGGGCTGCTGGTACGCTGTTTTCGAGAACAATGACCATAACTAATAAAAGACACTCGATTAAGTATTGGTAAGAGAACGAGCCATATAAATTAAATTACACTATAGTTTATTATAATCAGCCTCTGGCATCAGCCTATGTGGTAATTGCTTCACTTTGTTAAGATGGCAAGTTGGTTCTAAAATTTACATTTAAGTGTCATACCTTCGTTTCTCGTTAGTCCGAGTGATTCAAGAAGTCTATTGTTTCGAATGCTAAAACAAAAGGCGTTTCCGAAATAACTATCAATTTTGTGACTATGGAAAACTAGTTTTTTATAATTGCAGAAATATAAAATGAGACGCGAAAATATTTAAACGAGGTTGTACGAGTTGAAACGAGTTGTTAAATTTATGGTTAACATTTCATCAAGGCTGACAAAAGTTAATGTTGTTCTGATTCTTCTTACACTGAATAACTGGTCATTATTTAAGTTAAACGGCCTGCAAACGGAATGCTAACGGTGAGAAAGTTCAAACGATTTTGCATTCTGCTTTCGGAAGTTTGAGTAAGGAACTAATGAACCAAGAATCAGTTGGAACTCAACATGGATCCTATAACTGCCTTTTAAAATACACTATTCGAGACTTTAACGTTATAGCCAGACAACCACGAGGCGAGATTCATTGTCGTGGTATATCTCGCTAGTCAACAGACACCACCTGTTTCTTGTATAAGGAGACAAGAAGAGACTTGTTAACCTGGCATTGACTGGGGTCTCAGCAGAACGCGACTGACTGGGGGAGGGGGGGGGGGCGTTAACCCTCGCCCAGATAGGACAAAATCACTACGTGTTCGGGTAGGGGGGGAGGGGTACGACCCCTCCCTTAGCGTTTTGTCCCTAATTGAGCTAGAGCTTTGATTCAAAGACGAGCGTGTTGCTTGTGCAGGTCAAAGGTCAAAATCGGCGTATTTGAGTTTATGGGCCATACATTCCATCCAAAGCCTTCGACTGCGACCAGTTTCACCCAAAGTGCTGCTCAAGGTATGATACATATCTCGTTTGAGCTAAAGTGAGATTGTTGGTGAATATCAAGGTCAGGTCACAAAAGGTCACTATACTAAAAAAATATACGAAAGGCATGCAACACATGTTTTATGGGTTATTTTCCACGTATACTTCGATAGTGATAGTCCTGTTACCACCTGACTTCATTTACGTGAAGTAAATGTCAATTTCAAGTCAAGTTCAGGTCACCGAAGGTCAAAATTTTACATTGTTAAATCTAAAAAAGGCATGTTGCTAGACTAGTTGTGTCTCAGAAATAAAGTGGCGGCATGTATTTGTCTGTATCTATTCAATAAAAAACAAAAAACGCAATTTCAAAATATGACGTCATGAGTTACCCATACTTTGTCATAACTCAGTCAAAAATGGAGATATCAGTTTGAAATTTGGTATGGTAGTTGCCTATGTATGGTTCTCTGACATTTCTTCCGTTTTTTTGTGAATATTTTATATTTTTTTATTTTGTGATAATTCTCCCACCCCCCAATTTTTTTTTTAGTTTTTAGGGACAAAAACTAAAAATTTCAAAAATACCAGATATCCAGTTGGTAGCCGTTGCAATCTGCTATGTTTTGGCGTTTTTCGATTGCATTTTTTTCAAATGTGGCATTTGTACGGCCTGGAAAAGTGTAGCTGATTTTGGTGTAAAACTCGTGCGTAGTGACGTCACTAAATTCGCTATAACTCGTAAAAAATCGACGCAATTTATTTTTGTTTCCACACAAGACGTAAAAATGATGCATACGAAGGTACCCACAGTTCCACGTTGATAGCGCTATTAGTTTGTCAGCTATTGCGAAAATTAATCAGGGGGCGTTTAACGCCCCCCCCCCCCCCCAGTCAATGGCGGGTTAATTTCTTAATATCCCCGCTAAGTTTAAACATGCTAATTTTGCATACCTGCTTAAATAGGTTGTATAATTCACATAACTTCGCTTTCCGACAGCAATATCTTTATTAGCTTGACTAAGAGCAAGCTTGAAAATGTCGCCATTCCTTGAACACTTACAAACTTTATATAATTCAGGAGTTAATTACGGCCGTGACGAACAACACAGTAATGCTCGAAAGCTTCCACTTTAAACATTTTGACTGGTGTAGAATATATCAAGGCAAGAATCTGTGAAGTTTCAGGAGTTCATTAATTTTCAGAAAGAACTATTCTGATGTGGCAATTAACACAAGGCAGTATAATGATTTTGCTAAACGTTACTTTGAGCATTATTGGCACAATTATGAAGAAAAGTTTAACCTTATGTTTATTATATATTGAAAATGACCCAGAAGGCCTATATCTTGATTGGTAATTACTTACATTGAGGACAGTACTGGTGTCACTATTCACATTTTGTCTGCAACAAAAGTGATTATTCTATCCACAGATGGTCCAAAGGTGAAGACGCATCCCAAGTCGGGACAGCTAATAACTGATCAAGGCAAGAACGTCACGTTGGAGTGCAGTGCCGAGGGCAACCCGGTCCCCGAAATCGGCTGGAGGAAACAGGTCAGTCCCCAGATCTGCGATTAACACAGCGCCAGAGATTCGTACAGCCGGAACCTTGATTATTTCCGGTTTAGGGCGCCTCAACTGCTAGAGTTATTCAGCGATAGCCACGACATTTCTCAAAATGATCTCTTCGGTCGGCTAAAAGAACCATTTTACCAGAAAGCAAATGCAACAAAACTATTTTCCCTTTACTTCCGTTTCACTCACAACCAACAGCGACATGCCTCTCAGAAAGTTTACCAACAAAACAATGTTTATTACCATATTCCATTTTTGCGAGAAACATGCCTTGAAATACTCTACATTAGAAAACTAGTGTCACCGAATACAAGCGACAAATCTTTTAAATCTTCGCTCCCGCACAATATCGATTTCACATGAATTTCACATGTGCAAACAATGGCCGTCGCTCATCTACCATTGTTAAACCATCCCCGCCAGAATGTGTGCTAATTAAATTACCCGCTGAATGCTAATGTGTTAGTTCCTACGTCACATTAACTCGCTTTAGAGCGTTTCTCTCTGATACACAGACATTTATTTTACGATGATGGCTTCAGAACAACTGCCGCTCCCTTTGTTTCTCGATATCCAGCGCAATTGAGTTAAATTGGTTCGATCCACGCTTATATATTGCTCTGAAGTTAAGTGATTTAAATGTGCTGTTCCTCAGCTTGTATTGTACCCAACAGCAAAATGGGCTCATATTTTGTATGTGGAATGGGCCAAGTTTTTCACACAATATCCACATTTTGTCCTGGTGTGTTTAATTGGGGAAGTTAGGCTTTGAAACTTCGTCGTATGATTTATAATTCTATGGCAGACTGTTTTTTGCTTATTTCCATTGAGGTTGTATTCGTCTCATCGCATTTCTGAGCTGAAACCCAAAGTGCGAGGGATTAACATTCAAAAGTTTCTGCTTCTTTACATGTTGATAACGTTTTGTAATGTAGACACGGTGCTTTCGCTTTACATCCAGCAACTACAATGCATACATCGGCGAGGTTGCTTACGATTACGATTACGATACGATTTCGATACGATTACGATTTAATTCAACCGTCTGCAGCTCACACGGTGGCGACAAATCGCGCAGCCTTTCCTCTCGGGTCCCGTGTTGGACAAACGACGGTCCGAGAGCGAGCGGTAGGAGACGGTAAGGGGCGTCGGCGGTGATGGCACCAGAGCTGATCGATGGACCCGCACGCACGCCGCCCGGGCACGGTCAATTGTGTGGACGTTCCCGCGGAAAGAGGTGTCCATCCCAGCGGCCGACGCCACCCCGCCATCTGCCGATCATTAGGACATTGCCGCCTGCCGGTATATGGTGGATAAGATTGGCTGGCCAGGAGCTCATGGCTGGGACAGGACCAGGGGAAGATGCAGGCGTCGGTGGGGTATGATCATGGTATCAGATGGACACAATGTCGTGAAATATTCATGGGGAAAGAGAAGGTGACATGCGGAGAACCATGCCTCCCGGATGCCAGCTCTCGCCTCAAGCTGTGACCAAAGTTATCGCAGTTTGAATGTCAGTTCCGAGCTCGTCGGAAATGTTAGCATCGATCCACGATTTCATGGCCGAATATTGCTCGATCCACGGTTTCATGGCCGAATATTCCGCTCACTGGCTCGGTAATCTATTGGACCGAGCTAGGCGATTCCGCTGAACATTTCCGCGTCCATGGGAGACTAGCAGATGGCTGGAATGCAGTGAGTGGTGTGTTTGCCGCTGTAAATATTGGAGGAATGGGAGATATATTCCTCCAACTCTCAGCATATGTCATTCAACGTTGGGTAGTGCAGCCTTAAAGCAAAAGTCATCAGGCTAAAACAGTTGTTCTCTGGACGGAGCGAGCACAACGATCCGCTATCTCAGTCATTGTTCTGCATTTTAATGTACCGAGGCTGCGAAAGACGTCATTCGAAACATTTTCATCATTTAACCAATCTGTGACATTTTCATCATTTAACCAATCTGTGCAGCAGGCGTGATATTTCACCGTTCAGTTTCGCCTGGCGCGGGTGTGCGGCCAACATATTAAGATAAGAATTAATGTGAGGATTTATACGATGACAAAATAAGTGAAACAAACAAAATCAACCAAATGAACTAAGACTCTCACACCTCTTTTCTTAACTTTGTTGAAAACTACTCATCAAATGGGTGAAATAAATGTGTAAAAATATGTTAGAATTTTCTATAGTTGTTATGCAAGGATCACATATTACCATGCTTGAGAAAACGTCTGGTCGCCATGGCCCATCTTCACCCGGATATACCCTGCTACGAATGTAATATGTATCAACCAATAGTCGGGCGGATTTCTCTAGTCTTCTGCACAGCCAATATTGGATACGGCGCATCGAATTTACAGCCCAAGCGGACCTGAACCTGCAGAAATTCGCCCCGCTTTATTATTAAACCCCTTGGCCGGCTGCCGAGCTGTCTTCCCGAAGCTCTCCCGCCTGTAGAAGATCCTGTTGGCGGGTGGCACATGTTATCGCGGTAAGATACGGTGTCGACTGAAGCGAGTGTTACTCCGTTTATGTGAGCTAGGTAACGAAACTGACGATCTTCAGAAACTAGGCATACTCGTGTAAGAAAGTTTCGTTATTGGCGTGGGTGCTGATGCACCGTAAGCGGAGTAGCGCTTACCACACGGGTACTCAGGGGAACCCCTGAGTTCCGACCACAGGGGAACCCCTGAGTTCCGACCACACTGAGTTCCGACCCCTGAGTTCCGACCACAGGGGAACCCCTGAGTTCCGACCCAGTTGTTGACGAGCTCATGGGTTTGGTATAAATTCCCGGTATTTTAATTGGCCGTGGGCCGGCATGGGTAATTCATTTTCGGGACGCGAGCCAGCGATGGGTCCGACGCTTGGGGCAGGGGAGAAATGGGAATCCAGTTCCATAATTTGCTGATGGCCAAACTAAGACATATTGGAAAACTGTGCTTGGAGGACGCCGGACCCGGGTGGGTGCGCTGGTGGGAAAGTAAATTGACGATAGTGCCAGTGGTTAACTCATGTAAACGAGCCACACAATCGTCTTTCTCGCAAAAGATGCGCATCGCAAGTTTGCGTTAGTGGGCAGTGGACTCATGCAAACGGGGTAGCTGGCCTCTGGCGTGGGCGACGTGATAGACGACAAGGACGGGATGACCTTTGCTATATCGGTCCTTATCGAATCGGATAGCCTGGCGGTCCGCCTGGGGCTACGGCAGTCATGGAATCGGGGGAGCATCACCCACGCAGTCACGTGGACCATCCAAAAATAAGGCCGCCTTCACGCTTGGTTCGGTCAGTGACGTCACCCCGAGGCTAGGACAGTTCTCAGAGAGCTGTGTCCGACAGGGTATAGTCTCGTGTTGCAGAGATTTCGGAGATTTATGTGACATATTAGATGGGGTTGTCTGGTAAGACATGACGTGCTTGACATATGCAAGCTGTCAGACCTTGGCAGAGCCCCGAGACTGATGTTATGGCGCTGAACGGAAATATCAGCAATGAATGTGGGCAGTTATATTTCTATTCTGAAATATAGCTGCAATGTTTTGAAGGAAACACACGTTGGACCCAGCGATATTCATGTTTCATGATTTAGCACATCAGTAGAATAATCTCGCTGATAGGCTGACTTCACATTGGGGTTGCTAAGGCTACGTATTAGCAACCTTAATATGTGATCTATATTACGGAGTGTCACTACGGTTATACTAGTTTACAATGATAGACGAGTTGAATGTCATATATACATGTATTGTGTTATTCTATAATGCATTTGGCATTTCGATAATATCACTGACTTTTTTGTTTCCTTGTCTTCTTACTCCCGAGTATATCAGCTGGGAGATATGGGCATTTATTTCACTCACCCGGGCAAGGGGAGTTCCAGACGCTTCGGCACGTTCTAGTCGCTACCGACGGAAATGGCCTGAGGCCGGTGGCAGCGGTCGTTTTCAAGGTCAGATGAAGCCAGCGGGCTAAGCGGACCATCTTGTCTTTAGGGGACGTTAAACTTTCGCCACTAAATTCTGTCAATGACCCGAACTTGCGCGATCGGATGGTGGTGTTCAGGGTTCCCGCAACAAGCTCTGCTAAGCGTGGGGCCTGATCTTCGAACAGTATTCAATACGAACTTTTGTACTAAATTTATATATATATATATATATATATATATATATATATATATATATATATATATATATATATATATATATATATATATATATATATATATATATATATATATATATATATATATATATATATATATATATATATATATATATATATATATATATATATATATATATATATATATATATATATATATATATATATATATATATATATATATATATATATATATATATATATATATATATATATATATATATATATATATATATATATATATATATATATATATATATATATATATATATATATATATATATATATATATATATATATATATATATATATATATATATATATATATATATATATATATATATATATATATATATATATATATATATATATATATATATATATAAAATATACGCTATCCTTGCGTAAATTTGACGTGTTGGCTCATTAGGAGAATAATTCCATTCCAAAGAGAGTTTCCATGATCCGATCTAAACCCCATCTAAAAGAACTTAGAGAATTCTGGTGCTTTAATTTTAGGGAAGTCATCGTTTTCAATTCAATTGTAATTGTGTTCAGTCTATCATGCAATTTCAATAGATTCGCTCCGTCATATCTAAGCATCTTCTCATCTTCTAATATGTTTATTTCCCATGTTTATTTCAAAACCACCCAACGTCAAAATGCGGCCCTTCAGTTGTTTTTCCTGAAAACTTTCTGCTCGCTCCCACCAACCGTGGGTGGACGGCTCCAGAAGAAGAGCTTCTTATACGCGGGAAGGTGTTGCTCAGCTCCACCGTGTGAACGTTGAGACTTGAGTTTGTACCGGGAGCTGCTCGGGTCCGTTTTCCGTCAGCTGATCTCACGATGCCGATCGATTGCAACTGCTGAGTCTCACTTGTACAGTTCCGCTGCCAAATTGCCAAGGATAAGCGATTTTGGCAACGACTTTGCCTATATAACGCGAAATTACCACGTCAAGTTCCAATCACAGGCCAATTTCACAAAGCAAAAAGTTTGTAATTGGAAATAATTTATTTGTTATTACAAATCATTTGCACACATCTTTGTAATTTGGATTTCACAAAACTTCCGGGCAGTAAATCTCAATTTATTATTTACAAACTAGTTTACAAAGATATAGTTTTTGAAGAAATGTTTGCAATTACACATGCTCTATTTCTCAAAAGTTGAAGGAAGTGAGGAAATGTTTGTAATTGCAAACTTGTAATCCCAGTGGGTCAAAGATTCTGAATTTCAGAGATTGCCTTGATGTTGATAGAACTGACGTTGTTTTGCTGTTGAGGTTATTTTCTTGGTGAGGTTGTTACTTTGCCGAGGTTGTTGGGTAATGTTTTAGTTTAATACATAGGTATAACTGCCGAGAAGAAAACAATCACGAGGGATTCGAACAGGGATCTCCAGCTTTGAAGTCCAGTGCACCTTACCGATTTCGCTATGATGTGAGGGGGCGCCTCAGCGCGGTGAAACTGCATGGCGATAGAATTGCAACGGTCAACGATGTCTTGTGCAGTGAACTTCCACCCTTTACGCCGTAGGAAATCGGCTAGGTTAGATAACAAATGGTCGAGAAAATTCAACGATCTTTCTTTTGAGAGTAGTTTTGTTGTTATGCCCCGTCGCCTTGGCCCCGCCACCCGGTGAATGGGCAAATCCTGCTTACCAAGATGTATTTTTACGGTCAGTGTTTGCATTCCGATACAATGTTAATTAAAAGATTACTATCACTTTTATGTTGTTTAGCATTTGTTTAAAAGCGCCTTTTTGGGGCGCTGACCGAGCCGGCGCGCTCTGGTAAAGCTAAAACAGGTTTGAAATATGACACGGTACGGGACACACGTGCTAGTAACACATAGTCTTTTTAGTCCTTTTAGTCCTCCATAACAATTGCCAGGCCTCCATGCATGCCAACATACAAATTAAGTTGTATTAAATTGTGCATGATCTCATTTCTCAAATCCGCCAAAAGGGAGTGTCTAGTAAGTTGACGAGAAACCCCACGGGCGCTGCGCACCCGCTCGGTAAAAAGATAATTATCACTATATTTTATTTGGAATATAAAAGTAAACCACAATGTAAATATGTAAATATTTGTTAAATACAAATTTTAACAATCAAATAATTTGTAATTAGCATACGCTTGAATACTAAGTTAATAATAAGTTCTTGATTGCAAACTTTTCTGCTAACTAATATTTTTGTTTACATTTTCTTTACATCTGGTCATTCAGAGGTGGTGAATGTTAATGAAATAGCTTTTTGTGAGGTTTGCAATATTTTCTTGCGTTTGTTATAGAGCTGTTCACTCTGACGTCACCGGTTGGAAGTGGCTCCAAGATCTTACTGCGCTAATGTTAAAAGTATTAGGGAATATCGTCTAACCTAGATTGTGGGAGGGTAACTTTCGATTATGTGATGAAAACTTGTTTAATGGGTAATTTTGATTTGTTCTCATTTTTTCTCACGCAAAACATGCATTCAGTAAAAATAAGACACGTTATTAAGAGGCAGTTATGGCGCAGATGTTACATTCACAAAGACGTAAGCAATGTCATGTTTTGGTTGCGCCGATTTCAGTTCAAATTGCGGTTTTAGGTGACGAGTAAGCTCAATATTTTTACATTATTATTAACGTAAGGTTGACAATGTCTTTCGTTACATTTTTTTCTCCATCAATACATTTGTTCAAGATTTACCAAATTTGATTGAAAAGGGGAAAAGTAATTGGTTACGTCATTGGATGGATGTGATTGTGTTAAGGTTAACTGATAACTACTCAACTACCTAATTCCGAGGTACCTTGTCATTGATAAATGAGTTTGTTAGGTGCGAAAAATGAGGAAAAATCCACATTACCCATTACACAACTTTTCATCACATAATTGAACGCTATTCTCCCACAATCTAGATACGAAAATCTTCCCTATGGCCTTTAACATTAGCGCAGTAAGCTGTTGAAGCCACTTCCAACCAGTGACGTCATGGATGAACAGCTCTATTGCAAACATTTGTAATTACTAACTTCTTTGTAAAATTGGCCTCTGATTTAATCAGATTTCAAATGGATTTTCGTTGGCTGATTTGTTTTCGGTAGCGCGCGTGTTTTTGTCTGTTCTCTCGGCGCTTTATTTACTCACGGACACATGAGTAAGGAAGGAAACTTCCAAATCGAAGGTTAGAGTTTCCTTCATTTGCCTTAAAAATTCAAATTAATGAGGAATGTACAAAAAAGGACTGCTAGTCTCCCCTTAAATACGTCACATCGATAACGCAAGCCAGCAACACCTGAATGCAAAGCGATGAAAAGGATGACAAATGTTTGAAACTTCTGCAGTTAACCCATTTGTGACCGAGCATATAAGGATATGTAATTTTTGGTAACGATTGTAATTTCAAAATAGCTTAAAAATAATGACTGTTAAATTTAGTTTAGAACGTGCTTTACCAGCTACCAGAAGCACAATGCTCCCGGATCAATAGTTTCCGAGCAAGAGTACAAACAAAAGCTATGAGAACATTGGTCACAAATGGGTTAATACAAACAGGGTCGCTGGTTCGAGACCTTGAGGTAGCGCTTGAGTTTTGCATGTTTAAGCAGCCGATTGTCTGAACCTGCCGTTCTGCATCGCATCGAAGTCATGATTCCATTACAGCTACTGTGCTAGCCACAGCCTACAACCAACCTCAAACAACGGCGTGGGCATGTTGTGCGCTGCCTTTTATTGGATGTCAAAATGAAAAACAAGGAAGGTTAGGCAATAAAGATATCGAGCAGGTGTTTCCGGACAGCTTTGATGGAGCTCGTTAAATCTCCGTTTGTTTTGTATATAACATGATCTTGTAATTGGCAGCTGTTTTCCAAAGTGGGCTTCTTTTAGATTGTATGCCACCGACGGCTATTTTATGTTTGTTTTTGTGCATAGCTTACTAGTTGCTACGGGCAATAATGACAGTGATTTTAGTTTCCTTGGTTATCCTACATGCCTGAACATATGAAAATTGCACAGTATGTCATAACTCCACCTATCTTTTAAATACGTATCTTTAACACCTGCTGAAATCTGTCAAACATACCGAGAGAATCAACTTAAATCATCTCAGTGGCAATGCAATCATGTCATTAAGACGTGTATTTTTGTATGCCAACGTAGACCATTGAAAACTATGCAGCATCTCGACACATGAATAATAATCGTTCTTGACGCTACATCCACCCATCCCATTATCTTGGGCCATCACATCTCAGCATCAAAATGGTTCATCTTCTGCCGCGTTGACTAATAGCTCGACCTTATGACTGCCGGTGAAAGATCGCCTGCTTCCATGTGACAGTCTATTATGATTTTACTGTAGATGGCTCATTAATCTTGTTTCGTGCACTGCATAGTGAATAGTGAAATAACACATAACCCGACTGTGTGGCTCTTTTAATACAGACTTTGAATTGGTTCTGTGAGTCGCACGCGACACAAAGTCATTGGTAGTTTGAACAGGTATATGTATGTGCCTTTGGCAGAACTGGTTTAATTAATACAAATGAAGTGTGCTTCACAATTTTCATATTTCGCAATCGCTTCAAATGCAATTAGCAGCTACGCCAATAATTATGACCTGACCTTGATTAATAATAGAGGGACGAGTATTTCGACAAATCACTATTCTTCGCAATTCAAAAATGATGACTGCAAACTGGACTGCATTTGCTAGAATTCGTTGATGTAATTGCTTGGTAGTTGGTATTGATCTTGGTTGGTAGACATTACATTCTGACCAACCTACTTCCGCTTCTATGGCTTCAGAAATCCGCAATATATAGGTAACCAGAAATGCTCCCCTGATTAAGTAGGGAAATTCCGGTGACTGGTGCGATGAAATGTGGCGCGGTTTTTGAGAGAGCGGAGGAGAGTGAAATCCAGCTGGTATTCTCACCCTTATTTAACGTATCAATGAATGTTTCTTTCACTGCACAACGGTAATATGCGAAACATCTTGGCTGAAGAGAGTGCATTATTTCGGTGTTCTATACCACCGCAAAGCAGACATATTACGTGGACTGGAAGCAGACCTGTAAACTGGTGAATCAACGGACTGGGCTTGTCCCCGTCTTGTGGTCAGCCCGTCGGGTCCTGATAACGATCGGGGTTCGCTGCCGCTCCGTGCTTCTGCTGAAATGCAAGTTGGTCACAAACGGCGTATATTCTGGACTTCAAAACATGCCTAGATTATATGCTAGGTTTATAATACCTAGTTTTCCCATAAAACGTAGTTAAACATACCCAGTTAAATGTAACTTAGGTTTGTTCTGGAGTCCAAAACATACGTGGTTCGTGTATCGGACTTTCATCTCGGCAGTGGCAGCGAGCACTGCGCAGTGGGCGAGAACGGCCTTTTAGCGCGACACGGCGTTTCTGCTTCAATGTACGGCATCGTTTTGAACATGTAGCATATCAATCGATAGCTGATGAATCAGGGAGATAAAAAATATGCACTTTCTTTTATCTGGGTTTAACCTGGCATTGGCGGGGGTGCGAATATTGCCCCCCCCCCCACCCCTCGTTATCTCCGGAACCAATGATTGCAGCGAAACGCGCAAGGCGGAATTCGAAAGCTCTCAGTGAGTCGCATCTAAAGTATACTCGAAATTGTGGAATTGAGGTCACATATTTGGTCAAAGTCGGGTCAAAGGTCAAAATCGAGGCATTTGAGTTTATGGGCCATACCTTCCATCCAAAGCCTTTGATTGCGGCCATAATCACCCAAAGTGCTCCCAAATGTATAATACACATCCTGCATGAGCTAAAGTGAGATTCTTGGCAAAGGTCAATATCAAGGTCAGGTCACAAAAGGTCACTATGCGCAGAAAATCTACGAAAGTCATGCAACACATGTTTTATGGGCTGTTTTACACGTACGATAGTGATAGTCATTTTACTATCTGACCTCATTTAAGTGAAGTTAGTCTCAAGCTTAGCTCAGATCAAGGTCAGATCACATAAGGCCAACATTTGAAATTGATAAATATAAATACAAAAGGCATGTTCTTAGACCGATTCTGTCTCAGAAATACAGTGCTGGCATTTATTTGTCTGTATCTGGTCAATACAAGCAACACAAATGCAATTAAGAATATGACGTCTTGAGTTACTCTTGCTTAGGAAGCCATAAGTCAGTCAAAAACAAAGATATTGCTTTGAATTTTGGTTTGGGCATTGCCCATTGTGGTTCTTCAACATATGTTCCGTTTTCTTGAAAATGTTTGAAACGTTTGATTTTCAGGGCATCTTTTTAAACATTTATTTTGTATTTTTGGGGTAAAAAAACAAAACAGTCAAAAATCCGAGAGAGCCATTTTGTAGCCCTTGTAATTTGAAATCTTTATACTTTTGGTATTGCATTTATCTTAACAAAAACCTTTATACGGCCAGTTAACTAGGGACAGCAGAGATTCGGGCATTGCAATAGCGCAGATTTAATAATGATGTACACTATAAAATAAGCTCGAAAAAACGCAAATATGCGTAAGGTATATTTATTTAGACACAAAGTATAAACCCTAACGAGGCATAACAATGCTTGATCAAAGCGGAGAACCGCGGAATACAAATTGCAGGCTTAACTCAATTTGTGATTCCGTTGGCCAGCTACTGCAAATAACACACCTCACTTAATGTTAGAATAACAAATTGCTCATTCGCATGAAGAGGTCATATTTAGGTATTTCGGGCTGCTGATGATTTGTACTTTCAATAAAAAAATACCAGAAAGCCTCTACGAAATGTTCTTCGCCTTCCAAATGAGCATATATCCATGCAATGAGAATGAGGCACGCCATAGCAATATCGGCGGCTTAACAATAGTGTATGTTTGAAGACATGGTGCATAAAAATAAGCAAATTGATTGGTGAATCGATGCTATGCTTTCATGCTAAGGACATTTTGCTTGAAAATGAGCCGTATAAAATAGTCATTTTTGACATTTTATTTTTCGCCCCATGTCGCGCTAGCAGGACGTTCTCGCCCACTGTGCACTGGCCGAATGGACCGAATGGGCCCGAAGGGTAGACATCATGACGGGAGTAAGTCGAGTCCGTTGATTCACCATTTTACAAGTCTGATTGGAAGTAAATTATTGGCACACAACCAACCACCCTTCCTTAGCAATTTGATTTCACCACACCATCTTCCCTGAACGCTCTATGTTATCTCTTCATCAATGAAGCTCGGGCCTTTTCTGCAGTCACTTCTCTGCGATCAGCGTCATCTCCAACAACGATAGCGAATCTCTTCTTTCTTCGAAGCAGCGGTCTCCCCACCTAACGAAAATTCATCCCACGAACTGCACTTTGGTGGCTCCCATTGTCCTCACTTACGTCAAGACTCCCGATGTCACCAGAGAGCCACTCTATCGCCGGGGGCTGTTCTGCCCACCCTGCGCTCTTCTGAGGTGCTCAACGGCCTGCGAAAAGAGTATCCGCTGCCACCGTAGGGCTGCTCCACTGGCGTGCCACGCTCCTGCCGCTGGCGGGTCCTCGAGGCGAGCCGTCAGAAGCCGAGCGGGCCCTTAGCCGAGCGGCCGCCTGTGTCGCCACGTCACCACGTCCAATACATGCCGCCACGTCAAATTGAGAGGCCGCGAGAGAATAAGATTGGATGAGCGAGATTGCGGCGCTGCAGAGGATTATAGAAGGCAATATCGCCGGCGGAAGCCGGGCGTGGAAGCCGGCCAGCATTGTGGTGGCGAAAGTTGTGATCGGCCAGCGAGCGAACGTGCAAAGAACGTGCCGTTGCAGGATTGAAGTTGGATTCAGTTGTTGCAGTCCTTGGAGCACCTGGTACGCACATTGTTCACGGCACTGGCTATGTGAACTTTGCCGCACACATTACAGACAGGTGCGGCGATGCACGATTTGTTTTATCGCTTCTTTGGAACACCCAAGCTTACTTTAAATAAGGTACAATCGGTGTCGTTTCGTAATGTTTGCTCCTTGTTGGATCTCAATAATCGGATATGAAACAATTTTGTCTAGGTTGTAGGAATTATTTTCCTCAACGAAATGGACAATGACAAGATTGCGGAATCGTTCGTTACGTTTGCAAATATACGTGGGCATTCTTGATCGCCTAGTGCTTCGGTTTGATGAAAGAAAACAGGCATGCAATTATATACCCAGCCGTTTGACCTTTCTTCTGATTACATCTTCTCCCATGTGTTCAGTCCTGCCATAAGATAAAAAAACGAACAACGCAGCACAAAAACAACGCAGCATAACATAACGGCTGACCATTCCCCCTGATTGCATTTCTCTACTGATTACCTACATCTGCCCGCATGCCGTCAATTCCCAGCCAGTGCCAGTCTCGCTGGCTCGTCGTGTCAGTCCGTCCATCAGAGGGTGGGCCGGCACACCTAAGAGCTAATCACCCTAGTGCCCAATGTCCCTTCGCTGGTCAAGGCGGGTCGATGGGTAGCATCAGGCCATGTGGGTTGGCCATGTCCCTTTCATCCCTCCTCCCAACTCTGCTGATACCCTGATTATTGCACTTAGTGCACAAACCGCGTCTCCTTGCTCTTTCTCACTTCGACTTTTCTTCTCGACGTTTTTCCGACTGATAAGGTCTTGTTTCTATAACTCATCCCCGTCTGCTCTCCAGCTGCCTTCCCGCAACCTGCTTGACCGCTATCCGTCTCCCCGCTGCCCACCTCCCACACACCCGCCTCCCCGCTGCCCACCTCCCACACACCCGCTTCTCTGCTGCCCACCTCCCACACACCCGCCTCCCCGCTGCCCACCACCCACACACCCGCTTCTCTGTTGCCCACCTCCCACACACCCGCCTCCCCGCTGCCCACCTCCCACACACCCGCTTCTCTGCTGCCAACCTCCCACACACCCACTTCTCTGCTGCCCACCTCCCACACACCCGCTTCCCCGTTACCCACCTCCACACACCCGCTTATCTGCTGCTCACCTCCCACACACCCGCTTCTCTGCTGCCCACCTCCCACACACCCACTGCTCTCCTGCCCACCTCCCACACACCCGCCTTCCCGCTACCCACCTCCCACACACCCGCTTCTCTGCTGCCCACCTCCCACACACCCGCTTCTCTGCTGCCCACCTCCCACACACCCACTTCTCTGCTACCCATCTCCCACTAACTGCTTCTCCACTACCCACCTCTCTCCTATCCACCTTTGCACTACCCTCCCCCCCCCCCGATACCCACCTCCCGTCTCTCCACTCCACGCCTCATTACCCACCTCCGCTCTATCCACCTCCCCTACCGCCCCCTCGTTACCCGCCTCCCCTACCGCCCCCCCCCCCCCCCCCCCGCTACCCACTCCCCCCACAACCCACCGCCGGCTACCACTTCTCACATCACAGCCCAGCCACCAGTTCCTGGGAGCCCAGCGGTGCGGCGCAGCGCCTCACATCCGGCGACGGCCGATAGATTTGCTGCTGGCGCGGCCAATGTGGCGCAGATTGGCCTGTCGAGCGGCCAATGTGGCGCGGGCCGGCTGGACAATAATTGCCAGCCGCGCCTGACGTGCTGTTATACCGGTGACGGGAGAGGCATTGCAATCGCCCACTGGAGGAGGTTTGATGTTGGTCGCTGCCGGGACCGTCGGCGTCCATGGCTGTGGCGAACTTGCACCGCTACCCAGTAGCGGCGGCGCCGACACAGAGGTGGGTGAGTGCACGTGTCAGGTCGACGTGCCGTCACTGTGACGGTGAGTGCGTATGACAGGTCTGTGCAAGTTTGGCAGCGTCAGACACGGCGACGACAGGGTATATTGTCGAGCTATCCTGCGGCTGTCTCAGGCTATGACAGCTCCCACAATTCAAGGCAGGCAGGAAGCGGAAGGTCTATTGTGGCAAGTTCGCTCGAATTTTCCGGAGTTTGAGTGGGGAACGCCGCTTAGAGGATTTGCTTTATGCGAAAGTTAGTCGGTGTCAATCAGATACACGCATTTGTTTGGTGCTCACGTCAGACAGTGATTTCTGAAAACAAGACGAGACATCTGATATAACTTTGAAGGATGGTCTATCATCTGAAATCAGATGGAAAATAGAAACCTAGCTCATTCGTCCTCCTTGACCGGTGACCGTCTGCAGCTGATGGTTTTCACACCCGACAGGCAGCAGGTCCCGGCGGGGTCGTCACTCCTGATGGTCCGCGGTCGCCGCGCGGTGTTCACTCGATAGTTTCCTCCCCCCCCTCCCCCGCCCCGTTTCCGTCCCCCCGTCCGCGGCCTGATGTATGTTCTGACGTCAGCACTGGTGCCGACCGCTGTCATTCAACTGTACCGTACAGTACCGCTGTCCGCTTCACTCCGTTATCGAGCGGTGACGCGTGCAGATGACGCGGATTGTCGCCCCGCACGGCGAGTCGCCGGACGAGTTGCCGGGAGTCACCGGGCGAGTCACCGGGCGAGTCGCCCAGCAAGTCACCGGGCGAGTCGCCGATCAAGTCACCGGGCGAGTCACCGGGCGAGTCACCGGGCGAGTCGCCGAGCGAGTCACCGGGCGAGTCACCAGGCGAGTCACCGGGCGAGTCGCCCAGCAAGTCACCGGGCGAGTCACCGAGCAAGTCACCGGGCAAGTCACCGGGCGAGTCGCCGGCCGAGTCGCCGCGTGGCGAGTCGCTCAACGGTGTGTGGCGTTTGGGCCGCAGGGTTTGACAAGGCCCGATAGCAGTCACGTAGGTACGATGTTTGTCCACAGTTCTGGGTCCACTTGTGGAAAAGTAGCCGGGTGCCGGTGCTAGGTTCGTTTGTATGGAAGCGCTCGTTGAGTTGTATGTTTGGAGGAATACAAGGTTCGTCGGCTGCGGACTCGGCTTCCGAATACCGATGGCCGAGCTGGCATAGTTTATCGCAGAAGCTCTGTTCTGGATTTGCCCCTGGGGACATTTTGCTGTAGTACAGAAGCCTTGTTCCAGAAATATACATTCACGTGTCGTGACACATTGGCTTGTCATTCTGGAAAACGTGTTGTCTTTATCATTCCTGCGGTGGAAATTATTTGGTCATTCGCGATGAAATAGAATCATGCTGACAGAAAATGCTTTTCAATGTAATAGTCATCAATTTTTTCGCTGCTTTCAATTTGTACTCTCCAACTGCTGTTAATTTGATTGTTAACTAATTGATTTAACAAATATTTTCATTTATTTTTTTAGTCAAAATAAAATTCGTTATAGGAAGAATTATCTTTTAATTCACATTTCATCGGAATACAAACTCCGTAAAAAATACATCTTGGTATGTAATTAGAGTAAGCAGAATTTGCCCATTACCGGGTGGCGGAGCATAATGATAACATAACTACTCTCAAAAGAAAGATCGTTGAATTTCTCGGCCATTTTTTCACCTAACCTAGCCGATTTCCTACGTCGTAAAGAGTGGTGGTTCACTGCACACTGCACAAGATATCGTTGACCGCTGCAATTCTATCGCCATGCGGTTTCTCCGCGTGGAGGCGCCCCTCACAGCATAGCGCAATCGGTAAGGTGCAGTGGACTTCAAAGCTGGTGATTCCTGTTCGAATCTCTCGATTATTTTTCGGCAGCTATACCTATGTATAAACTAAACCATTACCTTAACAACCTAGGAAACGTAACAACCTCACCAAGAAAATAACCTCAACAGTAAAACAACGTCAACTATCAATACAGTTTCTGAAATTCAGAACCTCTGACCAACTGGAATTACAAGTTTGTAATTACAAACATTTCCTCACTTCAGTCAACCGTTGAGAAATAGAACATGTGCAATTTCAAACATTTCTACACACAATATCTTGGTAAACTAGTTTGCAAATAGTAAATTGAGATTTACTGCCCAGAAGTTTTGTGAAATCCAAACTACAAACATGTGTACAAATTATTTGTAATAACAAAGAAAATATTTGCAATTACAAACTTTTTTGCTTTGTGAAATTTGCCTCAGACCAAAATAATTCATACAGTCAACAAAATACGGAAGTGAATTCCTTTATAAATTATCAATTAAATGCGAGTTCACCCAAGGAGCTGCTTCCACTTGCGTGCCTAATACGAGCGCAACAGCGCAGCATGGAATTCAATTACGTAAATATTGCAAACTATGTCGGATCTTTAGAATTGCTTGCATGTTTACCTGGGGAGTTGCATATCTCTGCAGCCTAAATTTATCACAAGAACTTAAATAAGCAAGCAACAGATATTCGCAAGTAAAGCTGCACGTTAAGCAACTATAGGAAATCCTCCATCAACCTGACTCGCACCATGGCTCTACCACTTTGTGATTCGAAACCCACAATCCCCGTGATTCAGGCCTGTCAAAATGTCACTGACCACTGGCCTTGACCCCCAGCACGGCACTCTGACCTCGGGCGAACTCCAGCGCCCGGGTCGACTGCTGCACATCCAGCACATAGCGCGTGACATGGCCGGGGTGTACGAGTGTGTGGCTGAGAACGGCCTGGGAACGCCTGGTGTCGGCACAATCAGCCTGCACGTCCAATGTGAGTAGAAATACCGCCAACTAGTGCCAGGGTGCTCAGGTACAAAGCTATCAACTCAGTGGACATTTTCCTTGTTAAGGAATTGTTGCCATCGTTTGTTCTTTCAATCAAGCACTCTTGGAAGCACTAAGACACCAACGCTTCAACCCGGCATTGACTGGTGTCTCAGCCGAACGCCATTGACTGGGGGGGGGGGGGGGGGGGGCGTTAAACGACCCCTGGTTATCTTCCGAACCAATGTTCGCAACGAGACGCACAAGGCGGCAATCGAAAGCTCTCAATGAGACGAATCTAAAGCATACTCAACAATGTCAAAGTGAGGTCAAATGTCAGGTCACGGGTTAGGTCAATGGTCACAATCGACCTATTTGAGTTTATGGGCCATACTTTCCATCCAAAGCCTTCGATTACGACCATGATCACCCAAAGTGCTGCCAAAGGTATTATACACATCCCGCATGAGCTAAAGTGAGATTGTTCGCCAAGGTCAAGGTCAGGTCACAAAAGGTCACTATGCTTAAAATATCTACGAAAGTCATGTAACACATTTTTATGAGTTATTTTCCACGTAGAATTCGATAGTGTTGGTCATTTTACCACCTGACTTCATTTCCGTGAAGTTAATGTCAAGTTCAGGTCAAGTTCAGGCCAAAGAAGGTAAAACAAATTAATTGATAAATCTAATTCAAAAAGGCAAGTTTCTTGACCAGTTTTGTCTCAAAAATACAGTGGTGCAATTTATTTGTCTGTATCTCGTCAAAATAGGCAAACAACTTTTTGTATATGACGTCATGAGTTACCCATACTTTAGATGCCATACGTCAGTCAAAAATGGTGATATCAATCTGAAATTTGGTATGGTAGTTTTCCATATGTTGTTCTCTGACATATATTTCGGATTTTGAATATCTTGGAGAAAAAAAAAATTGTGGTCATTTTCTACATTTTTTTTTGGGGGTGGGGTCAAAACCCAACATTTTCTCAATTCTGAGATAGCAAGTTTATAGTTCATGCAATTTTCTATCTTTTGGCGTTTTTCTATTGCATGTTTCTTTAAATATGGCATTTCTACGGCCTGGTAAAGTTTAGCTGATGTTGGTGTAAAACTCGTGTGTAGTGACATCACTAAATTCGATATAACTCGAAAAATTTCGACGAAATTGCTTTATTTTTTCACAGAACACGTAAACATGATTTATAAGAAGATACCCAAAGCTGCACGTTGATAGCGCTATTCGTTTTGGAGCTATTACGAACATTCATCAGGGGGCGTTAAACGCCCCCCCCCCCCCCCCACCAGTCAATGGCGGGTTAACCCTATTCCCTGCGGGGGGCAGATTCTGCCCCCGGTGGTTTTTCACTAGCCGCTTCTAAACCGTTAGGCTCTTTACCCGTTACCGTTAGTCCGTTAGTCTTGAAACTTTGTGACTTTTCCTAAATCGTGAATGGCGCGTGTTGTCAAAATTTTGAACAAATCGGGCCAGCAGAGGCGTTGCCAGGCTCCTGTTTTGGAGATGGTGTTACGAATGCGGTTGTAAGGCGCATACTTTTTCGTAGTTTGCGGTGCAATACATGCGTCAGAAACATTTTCAATACAATATGCATCATACATACTGTGCTTATACATGTTTGTTGGCAGAGGCGCACTCAGGTACAACAAATGGAAGGCGATACCATACCTCAAATTAGGTCCAACTTCAAATTAGTAAGATGATAAAAGCGTTACTCGCATGGTGCCCCCCCCCCCCCCCCCCCCCCCACGTTGTTTTCTGAATCCGCCTATGAGCAATATATTAAATTGAACAAATTACAGCAAGTAATGCCCACATGTGACGTTCATGTCGTCCCAAACAATCACGAACAGCACAAATTTGTTATCAGAAATTGCCCCCCCATTTTACATTCCCTGAATACGCCTATGATTTTTGATTTCGGTGTTTATCTTTTGGTATTAAAGACCAGTACATTTGAAGCTCAAAAACGTTTGGGGCATTCAAATCGACCAAACCATATGGCCGCAATGACCTTTCAAAAAACACCCAACATTTTCGTTGTTTGCCCCCTGGCCCCCATTTTTGAACAAACAGAATATTTCGGGCGCCTAAAAGAAAGATCGTGTCATGAAGAGTCGAAAAGAAAGATCGTGTCATGAAGAATCGAATGGCGTTTTCCCTATCGAAATCGACCCGGCGGTTCTCGAGATCTCTGGGGGGGGGGGGGGCAGAATCTGATCCCCCCGCAGGTTAACGTAATTGTGGCCGCCCGCAGGGAATAGGGTTAAATGGTAACTGACAAATAAGACAAAGGTAATGTCTATATAGCTATATATTCCTTTAAATTAGTCGTGCAGCTTAGTACTCATCGAAGAGGATTGGGGAAAATGTACTGGCAACCGTCACTGCGGATTTTTTTGCCTTACCTAATGTACCTAGAAGTAATGGCTCATCAAGCAATTATTATCTTTAAACGCAAGTATTCACTAGCATACACCAGTGAAGACACCAGTCTAACACTCCGTGACTCTGCTATCCTCCGTTTTGTAACATTATACCGTCTGTGTTTTTTGCCAGGCCCTCCCGAGGTGAAGGTGGAGGCCATGGCACCAGCCTAACATTCCATGACTCTGCTATCCTCCGTTTTGTAACATTATACCGTCTGTGTTTGTCTCAGACCCCCTGAAGTGAAGGTGGAGGCCATGGCACCAGCCTAACATTCCGCGACTCTGCTATCCTCCGTTTTGTAACATTATACCGTCTGTGTTTGTCTCAGACCCCCTGAAGTGAAGGTGGAGGCCATGTCACCAGCCTAACATTCCGTGACTCTGCTATCCTCCGTTTTGTAACATTATACCGTCTGTGTTTGTCTCAGACCCTCCCGAAGTGAAGGTGGAGCGCAGTACTATCTACACGGGCGAGGGACTGGAAGTGAAGGTGGTCTGTGTCGTCTTCTCCGACCCGCCAGCCACGGTCAGTTAGTTCTGCATGACAGAGCAACGAGTACAGCCGCCCAGTCCGACTTAGTTCAGTCGCGTCAGCTCGTTTTGAGGTGGAGTCTAACTCCTCGAGTTTGTTATGTTGGACATAATTTCGTTCAGTCTCCACACAGAACATTACGCATTTCCTTTTTTCAATGCCTGCTAAAATCAGGTGCCTGACTTAAAATATAATGAAGTGTTTCTCAAAACATTCCGTGGCATCCGTGGTATCGAAACATCAAATCAGTCACGGTCACGGGACTGTCAAGCGTCATCAAACTTAATTCAATATATGATGGCTAGAACATTGTAATTTCGCATTCCGCAAACTGCAATTTATTTTCGCGGCGTAATGTTACGGTTAATCTTCCACAATAATGTCAATGTCATTTGTGACTGACAGTCCAATGTACCCGGTAGATTGAGAGTCTGATGCTGACTGACAGTCTGATGCTGACAGTCTGATGCTGACAGTCTGATGCTGACAGTCTGATGCTGACAGTCTGATGCTGACAGTCTGATGCTGACAGTCTGATGCTGATGGATGACGATGACGATGACGATGACGATGACGATGACGATGACGATGACGATGACGATGACGATGACGATGACGATGACGATGACGATGACGATGACGATGACGATGACGATGACGATGACGATGACGATGACGATGACGATGATTTGGGGCTTAAGGGCTGATGCTGACTGAGAGTCGGGCGATTCCAACAGGTCTCGTGGGAGAGGCAGGACTCCACGTTCGACTCAGACCGACACTTCACTCCCGGCCACGACATCGGCCGGACGCGCCATACGCTCACCATACAGAACGTGCGGGCAGAGGACTTTGGAAAATACTCGTGCCACGCCAAAAATCATCTGGGCACTGCGCATGCCAACATGGATGTCACAGGTGCGACCTCTGAGTCAAGATTCATTCTGACCAATGCTTCCATGCCTTTTTATTTGATGGCGAATATACTGAAAAACACGTAAGTAGCTGTACTTGTTTTAGTGTTGACATTCATCTAAAGAAAATTTGTCTAGATTTGGAGCTGGTTCCATCTAAAAGTATTGTGGTGCAGGCCAAGCGTTCCTACGTTGTAGCAACTCTTTGAGGCTTCAACGCTCATCTCATATGATCGTCACGGCTTTGATCTGCTTACTATTCACAGACTTAAGAAGTATTCCTATTTACTCATCTTAATAGTCTAAGTGAAGTTTTGTGTTTAAAATTGTATGGAATTGGAACGAGCGCGGTATTTTCCTATGCATTTGTTTTGCGCTTGAAGGATGCCTGTCTACGGGCTATTAAAATGAATTTGCCGGTCGATTGCCTGCATACATTTACGTTCTAATTTAGGCTTCTCAGGTTAGCGCAACTTCAAAGTAATTTTCCTCGTCGGCAAGCTTAATGGTTTCAAGGTAACTTTAGCAGATCTCTTACACATTCAGTTGGTGTATATATGTTACGGCCCGTATGCAAACTCGGTCAGTATTCATACTGCCCGGGCAGTATATACATACTGACCGGAGGGGCTGTCAGTATACATACTGACCGGAGGGGCCGTCAGTATACATTCTGCCTGGGCAGTATTCATACTGACCGGCTAGTAGGGCAGTATGTATACTGACCGGGCAGTATGAATACCGACCGGGCAGTATTAATACAACCCAGCATTTTGCTCACGGCCCATATACAAACTCGGGCAGTATACAAACTACCCGGTAGGTTGAAAAAATATGCCTTACTGTGCCCAATTCCCATGAAATTCGATACAGATTTAAGTTTTCAGTTCTGTGCATATTACCTGTCGATTTCGAAACAATACAAATTGTAATTTGCACTTCAATTCGTTGTTCCTTGAGGTTTGTTATTTGTCATTAAAGTATGCATCTAGCACGTTCAACGCGTACTGCCGGGGGGGGGGGGGGGGCTATGACACAGGCGTGATGGTACCGCCTCTTCCAGTGTTTCTTTTCTTCTCGATACCATCACATATCGGTCAACCAACCTAAAACTAGACATGGCTTATTATACGTGATAGTCTTTTTCGCACCTTCTCATTTTTTTTTTGCTTTGGTCACCTCAGGTCAGGTCACAAGGCCACGTCAAAAGACCTTACCTCCAACAATGTTTGTGGTCGTGCGAAAGCTACAGTGTTTGTCCGAGAGATTTGAAACTTGCAAGATTTAATAACGTTGTAAGTACCTACAATTCGTTTATCTCGGATATTGTTTTTATCGGTGACCTAAGGTCAGGTCAATTTATTTACATCCCCATTATAAGTCAATGGGAAAATATACAAGTGCTTCCTATTCAAATAACATGCATTGGATAAGGCCAATTGCTTAAGAATCATTTTATTGTAGCTCATTCATGATGAACCAGGAACAATTGATGCTCAGTGACCTCTGCAAGGTGGACTGAGGTTATCTGAGGTCACCAGCATCTTTTTTTTTGTCAATAACTTTTGATCGAAGAAAGATAGAGAAGTTCAATTGACACCACTATGTTTGCCTCGTCGCGTCCCGTCGCCTCATATGCAATATGACCTACATGGGTCACCAAGTGACCTTGACCCGAGATCAAATTTTGAATTGGCTCTAATCAGGTCACGATTAATGTGTCGTTGCGCCTTGACAAGACAAACACGATGGTGTTAATATTACTGATATATGGCCATCCACTTAAAAGTTATGTATGATAAACCTTGTGTTGCTGAAAAATGCCCTCGTGACCTTTGGTGACCTTTGGAACCTTAACTATTGACCTAAGGTATGTTACGACATCATAGCGATGCAATTTGTCATGACCTTTCGATTGATTTTTCCGCTTGTTCCTATCTATCATAGTTCTCGAAATATTTGCGGATATTTGGAGCTAAGTCCTATACTTGCAAAATGTGACCTTTGATGACCTTAAGTGACCTGAATATTAACCTGAGCTAAACATGCACGAAGTAACCTGGAATATTCTTCTCGAGAGCTTTCGAACGCTGTTTCCGTGTCTTTCTAGCCCTTTTAATGTTCGAGTTCGTGGGGGGGTCATTTTGACCCCCAGCCTCCCCACACCCCTCCCCACCAGGGCGAAGTTGTCTCAGAGGCCCGCCAGGGCGCGGGCTAACCCCGATTTCTTTTGATTGAATTGCAGTTCATGTTCTATGGCACAGGCGTTATGTTTAAAAGACGCGAGTTCCAGGCGGAGCAAGTCTTATCATTTTGAATTACTATGGTACAATCCTCTCTATTTTGTCGGCTCACCTCATGGTCACATGAGCCCCTACTCCATCTCTCCATCTCTCCCTCTCTCCCTCTCTCCCTCTCTCCCTCTCTCCCTCTCTCCCTCTCTCCCTCTCTCCCTCTCTCCATCTCTCCATCTCTCCATCTCTCCATCTCTCCATCTCTCCATCTCTCCATCTCTCCATCTCTCCATCTCTCCATCTCTCCATCTCTCCATCTCTCCATCTCTCCATCTCTCCATCTCTCCATCTCTCCATCTCTCCATCTCTCCATCTCTCCATCTCTCCATCTCTCCATCTCTCCATCTCTCCATCTCTCCATCTCTCCATCTCTCCATCTCTCCATCTCTCCATCTCTCCATCTCTCCATCTCTCTATCTTTCTGTCTGCGAACAAACGAAGATATTATCGATCTTGCAAACGTTGCCATTTCACCCACTGCATTGATGACACGTAAGTTGAGCGCATGACCGTTCCTCCGACGATAGAAGTGGGTAGTATTCATACTGCCCTAGCAAATCGGTCAGTATTCATACTGACCGGCTAGTTGGGCAGTATGTATACTGCCCGGGCAGTATGAATACTGACCAAGTTTTCATATGGACCGTAACATATAGCATTGCATTGGCAATCAAAGACGAGGGAAATCTCGCAAGCTTTGTTTCCGAATCAAATCCAATCTTTACTTGGAGAACTATGTGTGGTATGGGCGCCAATGGGTCTGGAATGCCGTCACGTTTTGTATGTTGTACCGCAATACGACGGTGTCCTGCGGCACAGTCTAGGTCTTCAGTTCGGCTGCGAACGGATTAGCGGATTGACGAGGGAACGTTATAGAAGAACTTGATATGGCATTAGTTGTACCTGCTTTTATGAGCACCAGGTCATTACTTCTTCAGTTTATTGCATTATGTTCGGAAATTCCGCATATTTTTCCACAGCCGTCTTCTAAGGGCGGTGCCATCACCATTTTAGCGAACATTTGCCATTACGTTCAGATTCTATTTTGGTGGTCACGACCGACATTCTTCAGCCGAAGATGGCAGAGGCTTCAGGATTGTGCTCTGAAGCATGCTAAGAACGACATTCTTCGAAATTTCGGTTACTAATTCTTGTTACAGTGTATAGCTGCGGTTGGCTCGCTCTATTCTCCCCACAACCACTCATCTGACCTGACCTTCACCTGCGATGCCCTCAGGCGTTGCCGACCGCGCTGTGATCACCAGCGGTCCCATCAGCACGGCACCAGAGCAGTATGAGCTCAGCTGGGAGGTGGAGAGCTACAGTCCCATCCTGGAGTACAAAGTCGCATACAGGCCCGTCCGGGTAAGCACACAATGAGTCGGCTTTATAATGATTATGTGCAATTTCCTCCAAATATGTCTGTCATTTTATCAAGATTACGGTCATTCCATTTCAATTGTCGACGTATATGAGAGGTCATTTTCTAAATGCATTGCTCAATTTTCAACATTCTGAGCACTCTGAGTGGCCGCTCGTTCGGTCAATCTCAAGCCCATGATCATTCAAATTGTGTTCCGCAAAGGTCACGTCCGGGTGAAGCCTAGCTCTGTAATCCAAAGCTAAGTTCACTTTCGAGCAGCATTACATGAATTCGAGTCCGAACGACTTAACTCTTGTGGAGAAAGTCCAGTTTAATAATTAAGGATTACATGAATTGTTGGCAAGAATCGCACGGGTAATCAGTTTTAGTCAGTTCGTGGTAACGTGAAATATTTATTTGCTCCCGCTTGACCTTTAACTTATATAACAACTTGTAAATATTATATAACATCTTTAAGCATAAGTTATGCATAAGTTACGTAAAGCTAATCAAAGCAAATATGGTATTAGTATCTTCTTAGAATCTTTCTTGATGTTGCTTAGGGCGCAACAGAAGTGACAAGTGTATAAGTGTATTACGTAACCAGCTTGCAAAAGCATACGCATTGCTGAATGAATCGCGTTACTCATGGAATCATGGTTTACGAGTTTATCCAGATTCTTAATGTGCTTGTTTGTTTGTTGTTTGTGTATTGAGGTTTTAGAGCGCGCCGACTCTTCAGGTCAATTTGCGCCCATACCATACATAACATACAAATTAACTAGTTATGGAGGCGAGAATATCACAGGGAAGCCTCGAATGAAAGAAAAGATACTACCATTCTGAACCCAGCGTGAATCGTTTCCAAGGAGACACCGGAGAGTCACCGTTGATGGAATGTGTCCCAGATGACGTGCCCGCTATCCGGCATACTGAGGGCATGCGAGCAAGGCATGCGAGCAAGGCATGCGCAACTGTGAGGGTCCCATTGTAGCGAGAGCAGGTGGGCCTGTCCTCACCACGCAGCAGGTACCCGTGTGCTGAGTATGTGTGGCCGATCCGTAGCCTACGAAGAGTGACCTCATCATGCCTGCTTCTACGTGAGCTCGATAGCCCAGGTATTCTCAATGTGCACAGCCAAATAATTAATTATTCCTGCTGAAAATCCCGGAACCACGCGACAAAGTGGCGCCTACCCGCAGCCTGGCAGCCAGAGATCCCTCCATCCCCGGCCCCCAGATCACTGCCATCCCATCCCCCTGTTCCCCGTCGCCCCCCGCCCCCTATCCCCCCGTCAGCCGGACTGTGCGGGTGACGACCGGCGATGCAATTTCCCCGGACAGTCAACCGGCTGCCCTGCTGGTACCGCTGATGAGTTTATGGCGTCGCAATCCGAGCGGCTTCCGTCCAGCGCCGGCCGCCGCTGATAATACCGCTATCGCTGCCCCCAGCCGGCCGCCAGACCTTAGAGTGCCCCAGCCGGCCGCCAAACCTTAGAGTGCCCAAGTTGGCCGCGAGACCTTAGAGTGCCCAAGCTGGCCGCCAGACCTTAGTGCCCCAGCCAGCCGCCAGGCCTTAGAGTGCCCAAGCTGGCCGCCAGACCTTAGAGTGCCTCAGCCGGCCGCCAGACCTTAGAGTGCCCCAGCCGGCCGACCGACCCCAGCCGGCCGCCAGACCTTAGAGTGCCCCAGCCGCGCGACAGACCCCAGCCGACCCCCAATAGAATGTCAGACCTCTGATTGTCGCTTGACTGCCACCAGACATCCACCAGACCCCAAACTTCTCCCAGCCGGTCGACAGACTTTAAGAGTGCCCCCAGCCGCCCGGTCGCCATTCAGATCCCTGACCCCCCCCCCCCCCCATCAGACTGACAGGCCCGTGACTGCCACTAGACAGCGACCAGACAGCGACCAGACAGCGACCAGACCTCAAGATACTCAGGTCACCAGGCCCGGTACACGAGACCCGGTATGCGGCTCCACGGTGCACACTCCAGCCCCTTCTGCTGACAGTCTGCCCCCTCTGCTGACAGTCTGCTCCCTCCTCTGACAGTCTACCCCCTCTCCTGACAGTCTGCGGCGGCAGTGTGCCGCGTCCGCTCATGGCTGTCCACTGTCGATTGGGAGACGTTGACTGCGCACTCCAGTAGCCGGATCTCAGACACCAGTCACCGGATCTCAGACACCAGTCACCGGATCTCATACACCAGTCACCGGATCTCAGACACCAGTCACCGGATCTCAGACACCAGTCACCGGATCTCAGACACCAGTCACCGGATCTCAGACACCAGTCACCGGATCTCAGACACCAGTCACCGGATCTCAGACACCATTCACCGGATCTCAGACACCAGTCACCGGATATCAGACACCAGTCACCGGATATCAGACACCAGTCACCGGATCTCAGACACCAGTCACCGGATCTCAGACACCAGTCACCGGATCTCATACACCAGTCACAGGATCTCAGACACCAGTCACCGGATCTCATACACCAGTCACAGGATAGCAGACACCAGTCACCGGATCTCAGACACCAGTCACCGGATCTCAGACACCATTCACCGGATCTCAGACACCAGTCACCGGATATCAGACACCAGTCACCGGATATCAGACACCAGTCACCGGATCTCAGACACCAGTCACCGGATCTCAGACACCAGTCACCGGATCTCATACACCAATCACCGGATCTCAGACACCAGTCGCCGGATCTCAGACACTAGTCACCGGATCTCATACACCAGTCACCGGATCTCAGACACCAGTCACCGGATCTCAGACACCAGTCACCGGATCTCAGACAACACTCGCCGGATCTCAGACACCATTCACCGGATCTCAGACACCAGTCACCGGATATCAGACACCAGTCACCGGATCTCAGACACCAGTCACCGGATCTCAGATACCAGTCACCGGATCTCAGACACCAGTCACCGGATCTCAGATACCAGTCACTGGATCGCAGACACCAGTCACCGGATCTCATACTCCAATCACCGGATCTTATACACCAGTCACCGGATCTCAGACACCAGTCGCTGGATCTCAGACACCAGTCACCGGATCTCAGACACCAGTCACCGGATCTCAGACACCAGTCACCGGATCTCAGACACCAGTCACCGGATCTCAGACACCAGTCACCGGATCTCAGACACTAGTCACCAGACTCCGGTCGCCAGACTCGCCACCGTATACCAGTCGGAACAACCCCTAACGGTAGACTCCGGTCGCCACTGACAGTCATGTCATTTGATATACAAAGCATACTCCCCCGGCTCTCCTCCCCCCCCCCCCCCCCCCTCCCACCTACTCAGTACTTATCTCCCCGTCACATAGTCTCTCCCGCCTCTGGACGCAATATGACCTCGACCGTCGTCGCGCTGAGCCCCAATACCATCACCATCATCATCACCATAATCATCGTCATCATCATCACCACCGTGTCTCTCCCGCCAGGCAAACGGCAGCGGGGTGGCCCTGTCGTCCCGGCGCTGGAGGGAGGTCAAGGTGCCCTCCACCGGCAGTCGCACCAGCAGCGGTGTCCTGTACCGCCAGCAGATCCCGCTCGCCAAGCTGAGACCGGCCACCGCCTACGAGCTGTATGTACAGGCGAAGAACAAGCACGGTTGGAATGCAGTATCCGACACGCTGCACTTCGCCACCATCGCCAGGGGAGAGGGTGAGCTGATGTTGGTTTTTGCCAGGGAGCGGGAAACTGATTCACATTGGAAGTGTAAATGTCTCGTCGCTAGCATCGGTAGCAGAGAGATAGGGTTGTATTGTTTGTAGAATATCGCATGGTGTAAATTTTGAATGAGTTTGACACATATGTGGTTTGATAATTAAATAAATATATTGTATATTGATAATGTGAAGTACGTGAGTTTCCAGCTGTGATGGCGAGAACTGCATACAGTTTTGCAATGCCTGAAATAATGCATCATTACTTATTCAAACGACCCAAATGTTTGGTTGAACCACTCAAACATAGTCAGGAAAGTTCGTACATCAGCATAGACGAGGAGAATAATGCGGCCAGGCGTGGCGCTTGACTAACTTGTTGGAAGCTGCCAGAGTCAAGGACGTTCTCATTAACTCCGGCTAACACCCTTTAGAGCTTTAAGAGCTTTGACGCTCTCGACTGTTTCTTTAAGTCTGAGTGACAAACGCAGCGCGCAATTCTCATTCGGTTTGTTGTCGTTTCAGCTCTGGAGTCGCGAAGTTTGTCGTCCTCGGCGCCGGCAGGTGGCTGGGGACGGGGTGTCGGCGGCTCGGCGGCCGTGCTGGCTGCCCTCCTAGCCTCCGCCCTGATGCTGTGCTAGTGACACGGGCGTGCTGGGGGCGTGCAGGGGCGTGTTCGTGGCTGCAGCGGTGCCGGTCGTACCCAGGACTACGGCCGTACCGGTCGACCGCACCAGAAAAGCGCCACAGGGTCGCGGCAATCAAACGCTACATTCCGTGGGTATACCGGACGCTTTGAAGTGTCAGTGGAGTGTGCGCGTTCAAACTGCGGACGCTCGTAAAGACGAGTCGTGGTGTCGCCCGGGAACTCGCTGCGGCCGAGCTACGGGCTTTTATGTGGCGCCGATGACACCACCATCGACGGGGTGAGCACGGTGCTCAAGCGGTTGTGAAAAGGACGCTCAATAACGGAGCTGGGTGCTGCCGAATCTCGGACGTGCTCTCCCGAGCGGGAAGTGGTGTGGAGCACAATTGACCGTGTTAAATCAAGTGT
The DNA here is from genome assembly GCA_036785665.1 of Chirona hameri. NCBI lineage: Eukaryota > Metazoa > Arthropoda > Thecostraca > Balanomorpha > Balanidae > Chirona > Chirona hameri. The sequence continues at coordinate 1,601 of JAXIVJ010010932.1, read as the reverse complement.
GGGTCGTGATGACCCGTTCTCTTTTCACAGCTCGTGAACTTCAACTTGATGGTGCCTTGCTCGTGTGGTGTTGTGGATGGCGTGAGCGTGCGTACGGTGGGGATTGTTCAAAGTGTGGTATTTTTGATCGTACAGTGGTCCCGGCCAGGCGTCTGCGGAAGCGGCCATGCTGTGCTCGTCTCGATGTCTCCGGCGCCCTCGGCCGCTGTGCCGCTGTGCCGCGCGACGCCACGTTCTGTATGCTGTGAGATACGCGCGGCTTTTCGTCAGCCGTTCTTATCAATATGCGTGTATCGTCGCGTCACTGCGGGCCTGCAGGTGGTCACTGGGACGCTGTGAGCACGGCCAGTGGCAATGTTCACCGGGCTGGCAGCGAACAGTGTGCCGCCCGTTAACAGCCGAGCCGAGCCTGGTCGTTTCCAATAAACTGGGAGCACATGAACTGCGCTGATGCCTGGCCCGCTGGATAGCAGGCCCGCCTGGATGGAATACATAAATTCCGTGTAGATGCCGGTCGGCTGAAACCATCGAACGCTCTGCACGGTCGGCCCGGGGAGAAGGTGATATCAATTCGGAGGATCCGCGTCGCCAGCGACGGTGCACGGTCGTCCCGGGGAGAAGGTGATATCAATTCGGAGGGTCCGCGTCGCCAGCGACGGTGCACGGTCGGCCCGGGGAGAAGGTGATATCAATTCGGAGGATCCGCGTCGCCAGCGACGGTGCACGGTCGGCACGGAGAGAAGGTGATATCAATTCGGAGGATCCGCGTCGCCAGCGACGGTGCGCCTCCGGATGGCAGGTTCCTCGGATGGCAGGCTCCCCGACACGGCGATGGCTCTGGGACGACGAGCCCCGGAAAGTCGACTCGATGACTGAGCAAAACTACTGCAGTAGCTGGACGGGTGGTCGGCGGCACAGCTACTGCAGTAACTGGACGGGTGGTCGTCGCACCACGTAGGCCGCCGGGAATCGTGGCGGCTGATTCGGAGGCGAAATAACTGCAGCGGAATCTGAGGCCGTTTATCATGTGATAATTGGGGTCGATGGGTGCAGCTGCTGCTCCGAACATTCACAATGTGGTGATTTCGTTATATACGTGATTTATGAAAGTTATCAGGTGATGTGTTATGTGTGCAATGGCGATTGAAGTTGTAGTGTTGTTTTTTTTGGCTTGGAGATTGCCTGAAGTTTCTTTTGCTCGTGTAAGTTCTCAATTCAATTGCATTTCAGTTCTATCGAAGCCTTACTTTTCATGTTTTTCTTTGTGCCTGAAGTTTCTTTTGCTTATGTAAGTTCTCAATTCAATTGCATTTCAGTTCTATCGAAGCCTTTACTTTCATGTTTTTCTTTGAGTAAGTTCTGCTTTGCTTCATTTCATACTATTTCTACCGTTATTGCTATTGTAGATATCAAAAAACTTTGAAGAGGAATGGATGTCGATCCTCATTGAAAAATATACGCAAGTGTAAAACATCTTAAACGACATAGGATATTATAATTTGCGTTGCAAGGTCCGACCATTACTCCATAAACCATTGATCTTGAAGAGTTCACTGCAAGCATACATCGGTGGAATGGTGCATGTAATAATCTGCTATATT
>JAXIVJ010010931.1:27500-45426 GCA_036785665.1 Chirona hameri | reverse complement strand
CCCTGCCGGCCGTGGCCTCCTCCCCTCCCCTCCCCCTCCCCTCCCTGTACTCCGATACCATGTCGCGGCCCCTGCCGGCCGTGGCCTCCTCCCCCTCCCCCTCCCCCTCCCCTGTACTCCGACCATGTCGCTGCCCCTGCCGGCCGTGGCCTCCTCCCCCTCCCCTCCCCCTCCCCTCCCCTGTACTCCGACACCATGTCGCGGCCCCTGCCGGCCGTGGCTCCTCCCCTCCCCCTCCCCTCCCCTGTACTCCGACCATGTCGCGGCCCCTGCCGGCGTGGCCTCCTCCCCCTCCCCTCCCTCCCCTGTACCCCGACACCATGTCGCTGCCCCCTGCCGGCCACGGCCTCCTCCCCCTCCCCCTCCCCTCCCCTGTACTCCGACACCATGTCGCGGCCCCCTGCCGGCCACGGCCTCCTCTCCCCCTCCCCTCCCCTGTACTCCGACACCATGTCGCTGCTCCCTGCCGGCCACGGCCTCCTCCCCCTGCCCCTCCCCTCCCCTGTACTCCGACACCATGTCGCTGCCCCTGCCGGCCGTGGCCTCCTCCCCTGCCCCTCCCCGCCCCTGTACTCCGACACCATGTCGCTGCCCCCTGCCGGCCGTGGCCTCCTCCCCTCCCCCTCCCCTCCCCTCCCCTGTACCCCGACACCATGTCGCTGCCCCCCTGCTGGCCGTGGCCTCCTCCCCTCCCCTCCCCTCCCCTCCCTGTACTCCGACACCATGTCGCGGCCCTGCCGGCCGTGGCCTCCTCCCCTCCCCTCCCCCTCCCCTCCCCTGTACTCCGACACCATGTCGCGGCCCCTGCCGGCCGTGGCCTCCTCCCCCTTCCCTCCCCTCCCCTGTACTCCGACACCATGTCCGCCCCCCCCTGCCGGCCGTGGCCTCCTCCCCCTTCCCTCCCCTCCCCTGTTCTCCGACACCATGTCGCTGCCCCCTGCCGGCCACGGCCTCCTCCCCAGCCCCTCCCCTCCCCTGTACTCCGACACCATGTCGCTGCCCCCTGCCGGCCACGCCTCCTCCCCCTCCCCTCCCCTTCCTGTACTCCGACACCATGTCGCTGCCCCCTGCCGGCCGTGGCCTCCTCCCCCTCCCCCCTCCCCCTCCCCTGTACTCCGACACCATGTCGCTGCCCCTGCCGGCCGTGGCCTCTTCCCCTCCCCTCCCCTCCCCTCCCCTGTACTCGACACCATGTCGCGGCCCTGCCGGCCGTGGCCTCCTCCCCTCCCCCTCCCCTCCCCTGTACTCCGACACCATGTCGCTGCCCCTGCCGGCCGTGGCCTCCTCCCCTCCCCTCCCCCTCCCCTCCCCTGTACTCCGACACCATGTCGCGGCCACTGCCGGCCGTGGCCTCCTCCCCCTCCCCTCCCATGTACTCCGACAAAATGTCGCGGCCCCTGCCGGCCGTGGCCTCCTCCCCTCCCCCTCCCCTCCCCTGTACTCCGACACCATGTCGCTGCACCTGCCGGCCACGGCCTCCTCCCCCTGCCCCTCCCCTCCCCTGTACTCCGAACCATGTCGCTGCCCCCTGCAGGCCGTGGCCTCCTCCCCCTCCCCCTCCCCTCCCCTGTACTCCGACACCATGTTGCTGCCCCCTGCCGGCCGTGGCCTCCTCCCCTCCCCTCCCCCTCCCCTCCCCTATACTCCGACACCATGTCGCGGCCCCTGCCAGGCCGTGGCCTCCTCCCCTCCCCTCCCCCTCTCCTCCCTGTACTCCGACACCATGTCGCTGCCCCTGCGGCCACGGCCTCCTCCCCCAGCCCTCCCCTCCCCTGTACTCCGACACCATGTCGCGGCCCCTGCCGGCCGTGGCCTCCTCCCCCTTCCCTCCCCTCCCCTGTACTCCGACACCATGTCGCGGCCCCTGCCGGCCGTGGCCTCCTCCCCTTCCCTCCCCTCCCCTGTACTCCGACATCATGTCGCTGCCCTGCCGGCCGTGGCCTCCTCCCCCTGCCCCTCCCCTCCCCCTGTACTCCGACACCATGTCGCTGCCCCCTGCCGGCCACGGCCTCCTCCCCTCCCCCTCCCCTCCCCTGTACCTCCGACACCATGTCGCTGCCCCCTGCCGGCCGTGGCCTCCTCCCCCTCCCCTCCCCTCCCCTGTACTCCGACACCATGTCGCTGCCCCCTGCCGGCCACGGCCTCCTCCCCTCCCCTCCCCTCCCCTGTACTCCGACACCATGTCGCTGCCCCCTGCCGGCACGGCCTCCTCCCCCTCCCCCTCCCCTCCCCTGTACTCCGACACCATGTCGCGGCCCCCTGCCGGCCACGGCCTCCTCCCCCTCCCCCTCCCCTCCCCTGTACTCCGACACCATGTTGCTGCCCCCTGCCGGCCGTGGCCTCCTCCCCTCCCCCCTCCCCTCCCCTGTACTCCGACACCATGTCGCGGCCCCCTGCCGGCCACGGCCTCCTCCCCCTCCCCCTCCTCTCCCCTGTACTCCGACACCATGTCGCTGCCCCTGCCGGCCACGGCCTCCTCCCCCTGCCCCTCCCCTCTCCTGTACTCCGACACCATGTCGCTGCCCCCTGCCGGTCACGGCCTCCTCCCCCTCCCCCTCCCCTCTCCTGTACTCCGACACCATGTCGCGGCCCCCTGCCGGCCACGGCCTCCTCCCCCTGCCCTCCCCTCCGCTGTACTCCGACACCATGTCGCTGCCCCCTGCGGCCGTGACCTCCTCCCCTCCCCCTCCCCTCCCCTCCCCTGTACTCCGACACCATGTCGCTGCCCCTGCCGGCCACGGCCTCCCTCCCCTCCCCTCCCCTCCCCTGTACTCCGACACCATGTCGCGGCCCCCTGCCGGCCACGGCCTCCTCCCTCTGCCCCTCCCCTCCCTGTACTCCGACACCATGTCGCTGCTCCCTGCCTGCCACGGCCTCCTCCCCCTCCCCCTCCCTCCCCTCCCCTGTACTCCGACACCATGTCGCGGCCCCCTGCCGGCCACGGCCTCTCCCCCCTCCCCCTCCCCTCCCCTGTACTCCGACACCATGTCGCTGCCCCTGCCGGCCACGGCCGCCTCCCCCTCCCCCTCTCCTCCCCTCCGACACCATGTCGCTGCCCCCTGCCGGCCACGGCATACTCCCCCTCCCCTCCCCTCCCCTGTACTCCGACACCATGTCGCTGGCCCCTGCCGGCCACGGCCTCCTCCCCTGCCCCTCCCATCCCTGTATCTCCGACACCATGTCGCTGCCCCCTGCCGGCCACGGCCTCCTCCCCCTCCCCCTCTCCTCCCCTGTACTCCGACACCATGTCGCGGCCCCTGCCGGCCGTGGCCTCCTCCCCTCCCCTCCCCTCCCCTCCCCTGTACTCCGACACCATGTCGCGGCCCCTGCCGGCCGTGGCCTCCTCCCCCTTCCCTCCCCTCCCCCTGTACTCCGACACCATGTCGCGGCCCCTGCCGGCCGTGGCCTCCTCCCCCTTCCCTCTCCCCCTCCCCTGTACTTCCGACACCAATGTCGCTGCCCCCTGCCGGCCACGGCCTCCTCCCCCAGCCCCTCCCCTCCCCTGTACTCCGACACCATGTCGCTGCCCCTGCCGGGCCACGGGCCTCCTCCCCCTCCTCCCCTCCCCCTGTACTCCGACACCATGTCGCTGCCCCTGCGGCCGTGGCCTCCTCCCCCTCCCCCTCCCCTCCCCTGTACTCCGACACCATGTCACTGCCCCTGACGGCCGTGGCCTCCTCCCCTCCCCTCCCCTCCCCCTCCCCTGTACTCCGACACCATGTCGCGGCCCCTGCCGGCCGTGGCCTCCTCCCCCTCCCCCCTCCCCCTCCCCTGTACTCCGACACCATGTCGCTGCCCTGCCGGCCGTGGCCTCCTCCCCTTCCCTCCCCTCCCCTCCCCTGTACTGCGACACCATGTCGCAGCCCCTGCCGGCCGTGGCCTCCTCCCCTCCCTCCTCCCCTCCCCTGTACTCCGACACCATGTCGCGGCCCCCTGCCGGGCACGGCCTCCTCCCCTCCCCCTCCCTCCCCTGTACTCCGACACCATGTCGCTGCTCCCTGCCGGCCACGGCCTCCTCACCCCTGCCCCTCCCCTCCCCTGTACTCCGACACCATGTCGCTGCCCCCTGCCGGCCGTGGCCTCCTCCCCTGCCCCTCCCTCCCCCTGTACTCCGACACCATGTCGCTGCCCCCTGCCGGCCCTGGCCTCCTCCTCTGCCCCTCCCCTCCCCTGTACTCCGACACCATGTCGCTGCCCCCTGCTGGGCCGTGGCCTCCTCCCCCTCCCCCTCCCCTCCCCTCCCCTGTACCCCCGACACCATGTCGCTGCCCCCTGCTGGCCGTGGCCTCCTCCCTTCCCCTCCCCCTCCCCTCCCCTGTACTCCGACACCATGTCGCGGCCCCTGCCGGCCGTGGCCCTCCTCCCCTCCCCTCCCCCTCCCCTAACCTGTACTCCGACACCATGTCGCTGCCCCTGCCGGCGTGGCCTCCTCCCCCTTCCCTCCCCTCCCCTGTACTCCGACACCATGTAGCGGCCCCCTGCTGGCCGTGGCCTCCTCCCCCTTCCCTCCCCTCCCCTGTACTCCGACACCATGTCGCTACCCCCTGCCGGCCACGGCCTCCTCCCCCAGCCCTCCCCTCCCCTGTACTCCGACACCATGTCGCTGCCCCCTGCCGGCCACGGCCTCCTCCCCCTCCCCTCCCCTCCCCTGTACTCCGACACCATGTCCCTGCCCCCTGCCGGCCGTGGCCTCCTCCCCCTCCCCCTCCCCTCCCTGTACTCCGACACCATGTCGCTGCCCCTGCCGGCCGTGGCCTCCTCCCCTCCCCTCCCCCTCCCCTCCCCTGTACTCCGACACCATGTCGCGGCCCCTGCCGGCCGTGGCCTCCTCCCCCTTCCCTCCCCTCCCTGTACTCCGACACCATGTAGCGGCCCCCCTGCCGGCCGTGGCCTCCTCCCCTTCCCTCCCTCCCTGTACTCCGACACCATGTCGCTGCCCCCCTGCCGGCCACGGCCTCCTCCCCCAGCCCCTCCCCTCCCCTGTACTCCGACACCATGTCGCTGCCCCCTGCCGGCCACGGTCCTCCTCCTCCTCCCCATCCCCTCCCCTGTACTCCGACACCATGTCGCTGCCCCCTGCCGGCCACGGCCCTCCTCCCCCTCCCCCTCCCCTCCCCTGTACTCCGACACCATTGTCGCTGCCCCCTGCCGGCCACGGCCTCCTCCCCCTCCCCCTCCCCTCCCCTGTACTCCGACACCATGTCGCTGCCCCCTGTCGGCCACGGCCTCCTCCCCCTGTCCCTCCCCTCCCCTGTACTCCGACACCATGTCGCTGCCCCCTGCTGGCCACGGCCTCCCCCCTCCCCCTCCCCTCCCCTGTACTCCGACACCATGTTGCTGCCCCCTGCCGGCCACGGCCTCCTCCCCCTCCCCTCCCCTCCCCTCTACTCCGACACATGTCGCTGCCCCCTGGCCGGCCGTGGCCTCCTCCCCTGCCCCTCCCCTCCTCTGTACTCCGACACCATGTCGCTGCCCCTGCCGGCCGTGGCCTCCTCCCCTTCCCCCTCCCCCTCCCCTGTACTCCGACACCATGTCGCTGCCCCTGCCGGCCACGACCTCCTCCCCCTCCCCTCCCCTCCCTCCCCTGTACTTCCGACACCATGTCGCTGCCCTGCCGGCCGTGGCCTCCTCCCCTCCCCTCCCCCTCCCCTCCCCTGTACTCCGATACCATGTCGGCGGCCCCTGCCGGCCGTGGCCTCCTCCCCCTCCCCCTCCCCTCCCCTGTACTCCGACACCATGTCGCTGCCCCTGCCGGCCGTGGCCTCCTCCCTCCCCTCCCCCTCCCTCCTCCTGTACTCCGACACCATGTCGCGGCCCCTGCCGGCCGTGGCCTCCTCCCCCTCCCCCCTCCCCTCCCCTGTACTCCGTCACCATGTCGCGGGCCCCTGCCGGCCGTGGCCTCCTCCCCCCTCCCCTCCCCTCCCTGTACCCGACACCATGTCGCTGCCCCCTGCCGGCCACGGCCTCCTCCCCCTCCCCCTCCCCTCCCCTGTACTCCGACACCATGTCGCGGCCCCCTGCCGGCCACGGCCTCCTCTCCCCCTCCCCTCCCCTGTACTCCGACACCATGTCGCTGCTCCCTGCCGGCCACGGCCTCCTCCCCCTGCCCCTCCCCTCCCTCTGTACTCCTACACCATGTCGCTGCCCCCTGCCGGCCGTGGCCTCCTCCCCTGCCCCTCCCCTCCCCTGTACTCCGACACCATGTCGCTGCCCCCTGCCGGCCGTGGCCTCCTCTCCTCCCCTCCCCTCCCCTCCCCTGTACCCCGACACCATGTCGCTGCCCCCCTGCTGGCCGTGGCCTCCTCCCCTCCCCTCCCCCTCCCCTCCCCTGTACTCCGACACCATGTCGCGGCCCCTGCCGGCCGTGGCCTCCTCCCCTCCCCTCCCCCTCCCCTCCCCTGTACTCCGACACCATGTCGCGGCCCCTGCCGGCCGTGGCCTCCTCCCCCTTCCCTCCCCTCTCCTGTACTCCGACACCATGTCGCGGCCCCCTGCCGGCCGTGCCTCCTCCCCCTTCCCTCCCCTCCCCTGTTCTCCGACACCATGTCGCAGCCCCCCGCCGGCCACGGCCTCCTCCCCCAGCCCCTCCCCTCCCCTGTACTCCGACACCATGTCGCTGCCCCCTGCGGCCACGGCCTCCTCCCCCTCCCCTCCCCTTCCCTGTACTCCGACACCATGTCGCTGCCCCCTGCCGGCCGTGGCCTCCTCCCCCTCCCCCTCCCCTCCCCTGTACTCCGACACCATGTCGCTGCCCCTGCCGGCCGTGGCCTCTTCCCCTCCCCTCCCCCTCCCCTCCCCTGTACTCCGACACCATGTCGCGGCCCCTGCCGGCCGTGGCCTCCTCCCCCTCCCCTCCCCTCCCCTGTACTCCGACACCATGTCGCTGCCTGCCGGCCGTGGCCTCCTCCCCTCCCCTCCCCCTCCCCTCCCCTGTACTCCGACACCATGTCGCGGCCCCTGCCGCCGTGGCCTCCTCCCCCTCCCCTCCCATGTACTCCGACAAAATGTCGCGGCCCCCTGCCGGCCGTGGCCTCCTCCCCTCCCCCTCCACTCCCCTGTACTCCGACACCATGTCGCTGCACTGCCGGCCACGGCCTCCTCCCCCTGCCCCTCCCCTCCCCTGTACTCCGACACCAGTCGGCTGCCCCCTGCAGGCCGTGGCCTCCTCCCCCTCCCCCTCCCCTCCCCTGTACTCCGACACCATGTTGCTGCCCCCTGCCGGCCGTGGCCCTCCTCCCCTCCCCTCCCCTCCCCTGTACTCCGACACCATGTCGCGGCCCCCTGGCCGGCCACGGCCTCCTCCCCCTCCCCCTCCCCTCCCCTGTACTCCGACACCATGTCGCTGCCCCCTGCCGGCCACGGCCTCCTCCCCCTGCCCCTCCCCTCTCCTGTACTCCGACACCATGTCGCTGCCCCCTGCCGGTCACGGCCCTCCTCCCCCTCCCCCTCCCCTCTCCTGTACTCCGACACCATGTCGCGGCCCCCTGCCGGCCACGGCCTCCTCCCCCTGCCCCTCCCCTCCGCTGTACTCCGACACCATGTCGCTGCCCCTGCCGGCCGTGGCCTCCTCCCCTCCCCTCCCCTCCCCTCCCCTGTACTCCGACACCATGTCGCTGCCCCCTGCCGGCCACGGCCTCCCTCCCCTCCCTTCCCCTCCCCTGTACTCCGACACCATGTCGCGGCCCCCTGCCGGCCACGGCCTCCTCCCTCTGCCCCTCCCCTCCCCTGTACTCCGACACCATGTCGCTGCCCCCTGCCTGCCACGGCCTCCTCCCCCTCCCCCTCCCTCCCCTCCCCTGTACTCCGACACCATGTCGCGGCCCCCTGCCGGCCACGGCCTCCCCCCCCCTCCCCTCCCCTCCCCTGTACTCCGACACCATGTCGCTGCCCCTGCCGGCCACGGCCGCCTCCCCCTCCCCCCTCCCCTCCCCTGTACTCCGACACCATGTCGCTGCCCCCTGCCGGCCACGGCATCCTCCCCCTCCCCCTCCCCTCCCCTGTACTCCGACACCATGTCGCTGCCCCTGCCGGCCACGGCCTCCTCCCCCTGCCCCTCCCCTCCCCTGTACTCCGACCACCATGTCGCTGCCCCCTGCCGGCCACGGCCTCCTCCCCTCCCCCTCCCCTCCCCTGTACTCCGACACCATGTCGCGGCCCCTGCCGGCCGTGGCCTCCTCCCCTCCCCTCCCCCTCCCCTCCCCTGTACTCCGACACCATGTCGCGGGCCCCTGCCGGCCGTGGCCTCCTCCCCCTTCCCTCCCCTCCCCTGTACTCCGACACCATGTCGCGGCCCCCTGCCGGCCGTGGCCTCCTCCCCCTTCCCTCCCCTCCCCTGTACTCCGACACCATGTCGCTGCCCCCCTGCCGGCCACGGCCTCCTCCCCAGCCCCTCCCCTCCCCTGTACTCCGACACCATGTCGCTGCCCCCTGCCGGCCACGGCCTCCTCCCCCTCCCCTCCCCTCCCCTGTACTCCGACACCATGTCGCTGCCCCCTGCCGGCCGTGGCCTCCTCCCCCTCCCCCTCCCCTCCCCTGTACTCCGACACCATGTCACTGCCCCTGACGGCCGTGGCCTCCTCCCTCCCCTCCCCTCCCCTCCCCTGTACTCCGACACCATGTCGCGGCCCCTGCCGGCCGTGGCCTCCTCCCCCTCCCCTTCCCCTCCCCTGTACTCCGACACCATGTCGCTGCCCCTGCCGGCCGTGGCCTCCTCCCCTCCCCTCCCCCTCCCCTCCCCTGTACTGCGACACCATGTCGCAGCCCCTGCCGGCCGTGGCCTCCTCCCCTCCCCCTCCCCTCCCCTGTACTCCGACACCATGTCGCGGCCCCCTGCCGGGCACGGCCTCCTCCCCTCCCCCTCCCCTCCCCTGTACTCCGACACCATGTCGCTGCTCCCTGCCGGCCACGGCCTCCTCCCCCTGCCCCTCCCCTCCCTGTACTCCGATACCATGTCGCTGCCCCTGCCGGCCGTGGCCTCCTCCCCTCCCTCCCCCTCCCCTCCCCTGTACTCCGACACCATGTCGCGGCCCCTGCCGACCGTGGCCTCCTCCCCCTCCCCCTCCCCTCCCCTGTACTCCGACACCATGTCGCTGCCCCTGCCGGCCGTGGCCTCCTCCCCTCCCCTCCCCCTCCCCTCCCCTGTACTCCGACACCATGTCGCGGCCCCTGCCGGCCGTGGCCTCCTCCCCCTCCCCCTCCCCTCCCCTGTACTCCGACACCATGTCGCGGCCCCTGCCGCCGTGGCCTCCTCCCCCTCCCTCCCCTCCCCTGTACCCCGACACCATGTCGCTGCCCCCTGCCGGCCACGGCCTCCTCCCCCTCCCCCTCCCCTCCCCTGTACTCCGACACCATGTCGCGGCCCCCCTGCCGGCCACGGCCTCCTCCCCTCCCCCTCCCCTCCCCTGTACTCCGACACCATGTCGCTGCTCCCTGCCGGCCACGGCCTCCTCCCCCTGCCCCCTCCCCTCCCCTGTACTCCGACACCATGTCGCTGCCCCCTGCCGGCCGTGGCCTCCTCCCCCTGCCCCTCACCTCCCCTGTACTCCGACACCATATCGCTGCCCCTGCCGGCCGTGGCCTTCCTCCCCTGTCCCCTCCCCTCCCCTGTACTCCGACACCATGTCGCTGCCCCTGCCGGCCGTGGCCTCCTCCCCCTCCCCCTCCCTCCCCTCCCCTGTACCCCGACACCATGTCGCTGCCCCCTGCTGCCGTGGCCTCCTCCCCTCGCCTCCCCCTCCCCTCCCCTGTACTCCGACACCATGTCGCGGCCCTGCCGGCCGTGGCCTCCTCCCCTCCCCTCCCCTCCCCTCCCCTGTACTCCGACACCATGTCGCGGCCCTGCCGGCCGTGGCCTCCTCCCCCTTCCCTCCCCTCCCCTGTACTCCGACACCATGTCGCGGCCCCCTGCCGGCCGTGGCCTCCTCCCCTTCCCTCCCCTGTACTCCGACACCATGTCGCTGCCCCTGCCGGCCACGGCCTCCTCCCCAGCCCCCTCCCCTCCCCTGTACTCCGACACCATGTCGCTGCCCCCTGCCGGCCACGGCCTCCTCCCCCTCCCCTCCCCTCCCCTGTACTCCGACACCATGTCGCTGCCCCCTGCCGGCCGTGGCCTCCTCCCCCTCCCCCTCCCCTCCCCTGTACTCCGACACCATGTCGCTGCCCCTGCCGGCCGTGGCCTCCTCCCCTCCCCTCCCCCTCCCCTCCCCTGTACTCCGACACCATGTCGCGGCCCCTGCCGGCCGTGGCCTCCTCCCCCTCCCCCTCCCCTCCCCTGTACTCCGACACCATGTCGCTGCCCCCTGCCGGCCGTGGCCTCCTCCCCTCCCCTCCCCTCCCCTCCCCTGTACTCCGACACCATGTCGCTGCCCCTGCCGGCCGTGGCCTCCTCCCCCTCCCCCTCCCTCCCCTGTACTCCGACACCATGTCACTGCCCTGACGGCCGTGGCCTCCTCCCCTCCCCTCCCCTCCCCTCCCCTGTACTCCTACACCATGTCGCGGCCCCTGCCGGCCGTGGCCTCCTCCCCCTCCCCCTCCCCTCCCCTGTACTCCGACACACCATGTCGCTGCCCCTGCCGGCCGTGGCCTCCTCCCCTCCCCTCCCCCCTCCCCTCCCCTGTACTGCGACACCATGTCGCAGCCCCTGCCGGCCGTGGCCTCCTCCCCCTCCCCCTCCCCTCCCCTGTACTCCGACACCATGTCGCGGCCCCCTGCCGGGCACGGCCTCCTCCCCTCCCCCTCCCCTCCCCTGTACTCCGACACCATGTCGCTGCTCCCTGCCGGCCACGGCCTCCTCCCCCTGCCCCTCCCCTCCCCTGTACTCCGACACCATGTCGCTGCCCCCCCTGCCGGCCGTGGCCTCCTCCCCCTGCCCCTCCCCTCCCCTGTACTCCGACACCATGTCGCTGCCCCCTGCCGGCCGTGGCCTCCTCCTCTGCCCCTCCCCTCCCCTGTACTCCGACACCATGTCGCTGCCCCCTGCCGGCCGTGGCCCTCCTCCCCCTCCCCCTCCCCTCCCTCCCCTGTACCCCGACACCATGTCGCTGCCCCCTGCTGGCCGTGGCCTCCTCCCCTCCCCTCCCCACCCCTCCCCTGTACTCCGACACCATGTCGCGGCCCCTGCCGGCCGTGGCCTCCTCCCCTCCCCTCCCCCCTCCCCTCCCCTGTACTCCGACACCATGTCGCTGCCCCTGCGGCCGTGGCCTCCTCCCCCTTCCCTCCCCTCCCCTGTACTCCGACACCATGTAGCGGCCCCCTTCTGGCCGTGGCCTCCTCCCCCTTCCCTCCCCTCCCCTGTACTCCGACACCATGTCGCTACCCCCCCTGCCGGCCACGGCCTCCTCCCCCAGCCCCTCCCCTCCCCTGTACTCCGACACCATGTCGCTGCCCCCTGCCGGCCACGGCCTCCTCCCCCTCCCCTCCCCTCCCCTGTACTCCGACACCATGTCCCTGCCCCCTGCCGGCCGTGGCCTCCTCCCCCTCCCCCTCCCCTCCCTGTACTCCGACACCATGTCGCTGCCCTGCCGGCCGTGGCCTCCTCCCCTCCCCTCCCCCTCCCCTCCCCTGTACTCCGACACCATGTCGCGGCCCCTGCCGGCCGTGGCCTCCTCCCCCTTCCCTCCGCTCCCCTGTACTCCGACACCATGTAGCGGCCCCCTGCCGGCCGTGGCCTCCTCCCCTCCCCCTCCCCTCCCCTGTACTCCGACACCATGTCGCGGCCCCCTGCCGGCCACGGCCTCCTCCCCCTCCCCCTCCCCTCCCCTGTACTCCGACACCATGTCGCTGCCCCTGCCGGCCACGGCCTCCTCCCCCTCCCCCTCCCCTCCCTGTACTCCGACACCAAGTCGCGGCCCCCTGCCGGCCACGGCCTCCCCCCCCCCTGCCCCTCCCCTCCCCTCTACTCCGACACCATGTCGCGGCCCCCTGCCGGCTACGGCCTCCTCCCCCTGCCCCTCCCCTCCCCTGTACTCCGACACCATGTCGCTGCCCCCTGCCGGCCACGGCCTCCTTCCCCTCCCCCTCCCCTCCCCTGTACTCCGACACCATGTTGCTGCCCCCTGCCGGCCGTGGCCTCCTCCCCCTCCCCTCTCCTCCCCTGTACTCCCGACACCATGTCGCTGCCCCCTGCCGGCCACGGCCTCCTCCCCCCTCCCCCTCCCTCCCCTGTACTCCGACACCATGTCGCAGCCCCCTGCCGGCCACGGCCTCCTACCCCTGCCCCTCCCCTCCCCTGTACTCCGACACCATGTCGCTGCCCCCTGCCGGCCACGGCCTCCTCCCCCTCCCCCTCCCCTCCCCTGTACTCCGACACCATGTTGCTGCCCCCTGCCGGCCGTGGCCTCCTCCCCCTCCCCTCTCCTCCCCTGTACTCCGACACCATGTCGCTGCCCCCTGCCGGCCACGGCCTCCTCCCCCTCCCCCATCCCCTCCCTGTACTCCGACACCATGTCGCTGCCCCCTGCCGGCCACGGCCTCCTCCCCCTCCCCCTCCCCTCCCCTGTACTCCGACATCATGTCGCTGCCCCTGCCGGCCACGGCCTCCTCTCCCCCTCCCCCTCTCCCTCCCCTGTACTCCGACACCATGTCGCTGCCCCCTGTCGGCCACGGCCTCCTCCCCCTGCGCCCTCCCCTCCCCTGTACTCCGACACCATGTCGCTGCCCCCTGCCGGCCAGGGCCTCCCCCCTCCCCCTCCCCTCCCTGTACTTCGACACCATGTTGCTGCCCCCTGCCGGCCACGCCTCCTCCCCCTCCCCCTCCCCTCCCCTCCCCTGTACTCCGACACCATGTCGCGGCCCCCTGCCGGCCACGGCCTCCTCCCCCTCCCCCTCCCCTCCCTGTACTCCGACTCCATGTCGCGGCCCCCTGCCGGCCGTGGCCTCCTCCCCTCCCCTTCCCCTCCCCTGTACTCCGACACCATGTCGCTGCCCCCTGCCGGCCACGGCCTCCTCCCCTCCCCTTCCCCTCCCTGTACTCCGACACCATGTCGCTGCCCCCTGCCGGCCACGGCCTCCTCCCCTCCCCCTCCCCTCCCCTCCCCTGTACTCAGACACCATGTCGCTGCCCCCTGCCGGCCACGGCCTCCTCCCCTCCCCTTCCCCTCCCCTGTACTCCGACACCATGTTGCTGCCCCCTGCCGGCCACGGCCTCCTCCCCCTCCCCCCTCCCCTCCCCTCCCCTGTACTCCGACACCATGTCGCGGCCCCCCTGCCGGCCACGGCCACCCCCCCCCCCCTCCCCCTCCCCTCCCCTGTACTCCGACACCATGTTGCTGCCCCCTGCCGACCACGGCCTCCTCCCCCTGCCCCTCCCCTCCCCTGTACTCCGACACCATGTCGCGGCCCCCTGCCGGCCACGGCCTCCCCCTCCCCCTCCCCTCCCCTGTACTCCGACACCATGTCGCTGCCCCTGCCGGCCACGGCCTCCTCCCCCTGCCCCTCCCCTCCCCTGTACTCCGACACCATGTCGCTGCCCCCTGCCGGCCACGGCCTCCTCCTCCTCCCCCTCCCCTCCCCTGTACTCCGACACCATGTCGCGGCCCCCTGCGCCACGGCCTCCTCCCCCTGCCCCTCCCCTCCCCTGTACTCCGACACCATGTCGCTGCCCCTGCGCCCGTGGCCTCCTCCCCTCCCCTTTCCATCCCCTCCCCTGTACTCCGACACCATGTCGCGGCCCCCTGCCGGCCACGGCCTCCTCCCCCTGCCCTCCCTCCCCTGTACTCCGACACCATGTCGCGGCCCACTGCCGGCCGTGGTTCTCCTCCCCCTCCCCTCCCCTCCCCTGTACTCCGACACCATGTCGCTGCCCCCCTGCCGGCCGTGGCCTCCTCCCCTGCCCTCCCCTCCTCTGTACTCCGACACCATGTCGCTGCCCCTGCCGCCGTGGCCTCCTCCCCTTCCCCCTCCCCTCCCCTGTACTCCGACACCATGTCGCTGCCCCCTGCGGCCACGGCCTCCTCCCCCTCCCCTCCCCTCCCCTGTACTCCGACACCATGTCCTGCCCCCTGCCGGCCGTGGCCTCCTCCCCCTCCCCCTCCCCTCCCTGTACTCCGACACCATGTCGCTGCCCCTGCCGGCCGTGGCCTCCTCCCCTCCCCTCCCCCTCCCCTCCCCTGTACTCCGACACCATGTCGCGGCCCCTGCCGGCCGTGGCCTCCTCCCCCTTCCCTCCCCTCCCCTGTACTCCGACACCATGTAGCGGCCCCCTGCCGGCCGTGGCCTCCTCCCCTCCCCCTCCCCTCCCCTGTACTCCGACACCATGTCGCGGCCCCCTGCCGGCCACGGCCTCCCTCCCCCCTCCCCCTCCCTCCCCTGTACTCCGACACCATGTCGCTGCCCCCTGCCGGCCACGGCCTCCTCCCCCTCCCCCTCCCCTCCCCTGTACTCCGACACCAAGTCGCGGCCCCCTGCCGGCCACGGCCTCCCCCCCCCCCCCTGCCCCTCCCCTCCCCTGTACTCTGACACCATGTCGCGGCCCCCTGCCGGCTACGGCCTCCTCCCCCTGCCCCTCCCTCCCCTGTACTCCGACACCATGTCGCTGCCCCCTGCCGCCACGGCCTCCTTCCCTCCCCCTTCCCTCCCCTGTACTCCGACACCATGTTGCTGCCCCCCTGCCGGCCACGGCCTCCTCCCCCTGCCCCTCCCCTCCCCTGTACTCCGACACCATGTCGCGGCCCACTGCCGGCCGTGGTTCTCCTCCCCCTCCCTCTCCCCTCCCCTGTACTTCCGACACCATGTCGCTTGCCCCCTGCCGGCCGTGGCCTCCTCCCTGCCCCTCCCCTCCTCTGTACTCCGACACCATGTCGCTGCCCCTGCCGGCCGTGGCCTCCTCCCCTTCCCCCTCCCCTCCCCTGTACTCCGACACCATGTCGCTGCCCCCTGCCGGCCACGACCTCCTCCCCCTCCCCTCCCCTCCCCTCCCCTGTACTCCGACACCATGTCGCTGCCCCTGCCGGCCGTGGCCTCCTCCCCTCCCCTCCCCCTCCCTCCCCTGTACTCCGACACCATGTCGCGGCCCCTGCCGGCCGTGGCCTCTTCCCCCGTCCCCCTCCCCTCCCCTGTACTCCGACACCATGTCGCTGCCCCTGCGGCCGTGGCCTCCTCCCCTCCCCTCCGCCCTCCCCTCCCCTGTACTCCGACACCATGTCGCGGCCCCTGCCGGCCGTGCCTCCTCCCCCTCCCCCTCCCCTCCCCTGTACTCCGACACCATGTCGCGGCCCCCTGCCGCCGTGGCCTCCTCCCCCTCCCCTCCCCTCCCCTGTACCCCGACACCATGTCGCTGCCCCCTGCCGGCCACGGCCTCCTCCCCCTCCCCCTCCCCTCCCCTGTACTCCGACACCATGTCGCGGCCCCCTGCCTGCCACGGCCTCCTCTCCCCCTCCCCTCCCCTGTACTCCGACACCATGTCGCTGCTCCCTGCCGGCCACGGCCTCCTCCCCCTGCCCCTCCCCTCCCCTGTACTCCGACACCATGTCGTTGCCCCCTGCCGGCCGTGGCCTCCTCCCCCTGCCCCTCCCCTCCCCTGTATTCCGACACCATGTCGCTGCCCCCTGCCGGCCGTGGCCTCCTCCCCTGCCCCTCCCCTCCCCTGTACTCCGACACCATGTCGCTGCCCCCTGCCGGCCGTGGCCTCCTCCCCCTCCCCCTCCCCTCCCCTGTACTCCGACACCATGTCTCTGCCCCCTGCCGGCCACGGCCTCCTCCCCCTGCCCCTCCCTCCCCTGTACTCCGACACCATGTCGCTGCCCCCTGCCGGCCACGGCCTCCTCCCCCCTCCCCCTCCCCTCCCCTGTACACCGACACCATGTTGCTGCCCCCTGCCGGCCACATCCTCCTCCCCCTCCCCTCCCCTCCCCTCCCCTGTACTCCGACACCATGTCGCTGCCCCCTGCCGGCCGTGTCCTCCTCCCCCTTCCCTCCCCTCCCTGTACTCCGACACCATGTCGCTGCCCCCTGCCGGCCACGACCTCTACCCCTCCTCCTCCCCTCCCCTGTACTCCGACACCATGTTGTTGCTGCCCCTGCCGGCCACGGCCTCCTCCCCTCACCCTCCCCTCCCTGTACTCCGACACCATGTCGCTGCCCCCTGCCGGCCACGGCCTCCTCCCCTCCCCCTCCCCTCCCTGTACTCCGACACCATGTTGCTGCCCCCTGCCGGCCGTGGCCTCCTCCGCCCTCCCCCTCCCCTCCCCTGTACTCCGACACCATGTCGCGGCCCCTGCCGGCACGGGCCTCCTCCCCCTCCCCCTCCCCTCCCTGTACTCCGACACCATGTCGCGGCCCTGCCGGCCGTGGCCTCCTCCCCCTCCCCTCCCCCTCCCCTCCTCTGTACTCCGACACCATGTCGCGGCCCCTGCCGGCCGTGGCCTCCTCCCCTTCCCCTCCCCTCCCCTGTACTCCGACACCATGTCGCGGCCCCCTGCCGGCCGTGCCTCCTCTCCCCTTCCCGCCCCTCTCCTGTACTCCGACACCATGTCGCTGCCCCCTGCCGGCCACGGCCTCCCTCCCCACCCCTCCCCCCTCCCCTGTACTCCGACACCATGTCGCTGCCCCCTGCCGGCCACGGCCTCCTCCCCCTCCCCTCCCCCTCCCCTGTACTCTCGACACCATGTCGCTAGCCCCTGCCGGCCGTGGCCTCCTCTCCCCTCGCCCTCCCCTCCCCTGACTCCGACACATGTCGCTGCCCCCTGACGGCCGTGGCCTCCCCCCTGCCCCTCCCTCCCCTGTACCCGACACCATGTCGCTGCCCCTGCCGGCCACGGCCTCCTCCCCTCCCCCCTCCCCTCCCCTGTACTCCGACACCATGTCGCTGCCCCTGCCGGCCGTGGCCTCCCTCCCCCTCCCACTCCCCTCCCCTGTACTCCGACACCATGTCGCCTGCCCCCTGCCGGCCACGGCCTCCTCCCCCTCCCCTCCCCTCCCCTGTACTCCGACACCATGTCGCTGCCCCTGCCGGCCACGGCCTCCTCCCCCTCCCCCCTCCCCTCCCCTGTACTCCGACACCATGTCGCGGCCCCCTGCCGGCCACCGGCCTCCTCCCCTCCCCCCCTCCCTCCCCTGTACTCCGACACCATGTCGCTGCCCCCTGCCGGCCGTGGCCTCCTCCCCTCCCCCTCCCCTCCCCTGTACTCCGACACCATGTCGCGGCCCCTGCCGGCCACGGCCTCCTCCCCCTCCCCCTCCCCTCCCCTGAACTCCGACACCATGTCGCTGCCCCCTGCCGGCCACGGCCTCCTCCCCCTCCCCCTCCCCTCCCTGTACTCCGACACCATGTGCGGCCCCCTGCCGGCCACGGCTCCTCCCCCTGGCCCCTCCCCTCCCCTGTACTCCGACACCATGTCGCGGCCCCCTGCCGGCCACGGCCTCCTCCCCTGCCCCTCCCCTCACTGTACTCTGACACCATGTCGCTGCCCCCTGCCGGCCACGGCCTCCTCCCCCTCCCCCTCCCCTCCCCTGTACTCGACACCATGTCGCTGCCCCCTGTCGGCACGGCCTCCTCCCCTGCCCCTCCCCTCCCCTGTACTCCGACACCATGTCGATGCCCCTGCCGGCACGGCCTCCCCCTCCCCCTCCCCTCCCCTGTACTCCGACACCATGTTGCTGCCCCTGCCTGCCAAGGCCTCCTCCCCCTCCCCCTCCCCTCCCCTCCCCTGTACTCCGACACCATGTCGCCGGCCCCCTGCCGGACGTGGCCTCCTCCCCCTCCCCTCCCCTCCCCTGTACTCCGACACCATGTCGCAGCCCCTGCCGGCCACGGCCTCCCCCCTCCCCCTCCCCTCCCTGTACTCCGACACCATGGTTGCTGCCCCCTGCGGCCAAGGCCTCCTCCCCCCTCCCCTCCCCTCCCCTCCCCTGTACTCCGACACCATGTCGCGGCCCCCTGCCGGCCGTGCCTCCTCCCCCTCCCCCTCCCCTCCCCTGTACTCCGACACCA
>JAXIVJ010010931.1:0-22500 GCA_036785665.1 Chirona hameri | reverse complement strand
TAATTTCATTATTATGAGCTATTTTTATCCCAGTCAATCGGGTTGACTTACTAATTTGCTCAGTCAATATGGAAACTGCCAAGTTAAATAGGTATCCCGATGCTGGGTCCCCCTGTCTGATCCCCCGTTGTAGATGTATTTCTTTCCCTAAGTGACCGTTTAGTAGAATGCGTGAATGGTTTTCGGTGTTGAGGTATAAATGGTTAATCATGTGCTTTAGGTTCGGGCCGAAATTCAACTCGTTAATAACTAATCTGAGATATTCCCAAGCGATGGATTCAAATGCAGCTTCGAAATCTGCCGCTACTATAGTTCCTGGTTTTTTATTGTGTTTAGTCCAGTGTATTACGTCATAAACGAGTCTGGTATTTTCGCCGATATAGCGACCGGAGGTGTATGCTGTTTGGGCGGGGTTTATAAGTTTAGTCATTACATTTTTAAGCCTGTTGGATATTACAGTAGATATAACCTTATAGTCCGCGTTTAACAGTGTAATCGGCCTCCATCCCTTATATGTGTGAGGAGACTTTCCTTTTTTTGGAATAAGTGTTATAATGCCCTCCCGATGTGAGGGAAGCCCACCGCTTTCTGTGAACGAAGTTCTTGCCGCTCGATATAAAAAAGGGCCCACTTCTAACCAGAAACAACGAAAGAACTCGACTGGAAAACCGTTCGACCCTGGGGTTTTCCCCTTTTTCATTGAGTTTAGTGCACTCGTTAGTTCAGCCATAGTAACATCGGAATCAAGCTTTATTTTATCTTCTGTGTTAAGCCTGTTCGTAACATTGTTTGCTATGAATGAAGAGTCCGATATTGTGTCTTTATTTAGGTTATATTTGCTTTGAAAAATATTGGAAAAATTATCAAGTATTTCTTTGGTATTGGAGATAATGTTGTCTCCATCCTGAATATGCTGGATGTTCTTCTTATTGGAGTTTCTCTTTTCTAATGATAGAAAATATTTAGAGTTTCGCTC
The DNA here is from genome assembly GCA_036785665.1 of Chirona hameri. Classification (NCBI taxonomy): domain Eukaryota; kingdom Metazoa; phylum Arthropoda; class Thecostraca; order Balanomorpha; family Balanidae; genus Chirona; species Chirona hameri. Next base: position 21,524 of record JAXIVJ010010931.1, on the reverse strand, counting down.
CCCTTTTTCATGCCAGGACACTCGGGAACGAACAATCAGTCCGTCGATCATCGGACGTCTCAGCTTCTCTAGATTGTTTTTTAATGTAACTAAATTTGTGACGTCACTCTGTAGACCTGAGACTAAAAGTTGGTCCTCTGCTTTGGCTATTTCGGTCACTAAATTTGCCTCTGTTATTCGTGAGCGTTTTGCTTTCTGTTTTGAAAAACGAACTGTTTCACCTCTGATCATCATTATAAGCGTTTCGTAAAACAAACTGTCGCTTATTGTTAGTTTAATAGATTCGTAATATTTATAATCATTGTAGACTACTTCATTATACACGGGCACAGCGTATTGCTGTACTGTATGCGTGATGCACGACTTAACTCTGTGTATGTAGTCTTCGTCGGTTAAATGTGAAGTGTTAAATTTCCATATACCATTTCCTCTTTGCTGTTTACTTTGTATTGATAATGTAATTGCATTATGGTCCGTGCGATATCCTGGTATAATTTCGACGTCCAACAGAGAGTTTATCATATCATCACTAACAAAAAACATGTCTAGACGTCCGCTTTAATAGGGGTTTTCCGTAACCATGTATATTTACGCTCTTTTGGGTGCATATGTCGCCACACATCAATTAGACTGTATTTGTATGATAATTCTAGAAAGGTTTGTTTTGCACGGACGTTGTTTTCGCCTACATAATTCAATGAATCTACATCTGGTATCATCACGAAGTTAAAGTCACCGGCGACAATCGTATGATGGACATCGAATTGTTCTATCTTATCATTCAAATTCCTGTAAAATGTTGGGTTATCTTCATTGGGTCCATACACATTTACGAAGAGATAAGATTCGTTGTGAATTTTACAAGCTATCATGTGAAAATTCCCGCACTCTGACTTCTTTTCTGCTATTAGGCTATATTGCACATTGTTGTTAAATAAAATACTTGTTCCTCGACTTCGGGAAGAAAAACAAGAATGATAGGCTTTTCCATACCATAAATTATCAAAATATGGTACCGTCTCTGCTGTCAGATGTGTATCTTGTAGAAATACTATGTTGAAACGTTTACTTCGAATATAGTGCATTACATCTCTGCGTTTCCTCGGATCGCCAAGGCCTCGGCAGTTCATAGACATTATTGTTATTTTGTCCATCATGGTTATGTGACTGTTAGATGAAAGAGCATACCGAACAGGGAAGGAGATGAGCAGTAACTACTGTCAGTGACAGTACGTGACCGTCCGATCCAACTGGCGAGGCCCGCGCCGCCCCAGGGCGCACTGTGTGCGTGTGCGTGTGCGTGTGCGTGTGCGTGTGCGTGTGGCGTGTGCGTGTGCGTATGCGTGTGCGCGCGCGTGTGTGTGTGTGTGTGTGTGTGTGTGTGTGTGTGTGTGTGTGTGTGTATATGTGTGTCTGTGTGTATGTGTGTATGTGTGAAGTACTCGCATCGATCCCGGTTGGCTTTACAGTTGGAGATACAATTCCTACCCAATCTATACTCGTGACCATCGGGGTGCGACTTGCCCCGGAGCGCCAATAGCAATGAAAAAAAAACTATTGTCTAACTAGAACCACACAGGTACATCTTACCAAGCGAGCACTGAACCGGGCCCCCGCCGGACCCAAGCCGCCGCCGCCGGCCGACGGAGACGCCGCCAGGGTTGACGGAGGCCAGGCTGCACCGCCACACCAAATCGCCGAACTAAGCAATGCACGCTGGCGCGCGCAGCCGGCCACCGCCCCCCGACGCGGCCCCACCGACGGCCGGCGAACCCGACACGGGCCCCGCAAGGCCAGGCTCCTGAAGGCACATGAGATAAGGTACAGTGCAATACAGTGCAAGGTGTACAATGTAACATTAGATGAACACATTCTAAACCAGCTAGTTGCAAAGAGCGAAAAGAAAACAGTAACAGATCGGAAGCAGTTGCGATCTCGTGAACTAACTTAACGTTAACTCCCATTCGCTGACGCAATACAATATCCATCAGTGACCACTCTAAACATGGATTACTTTTCTCCAAAAGACAACTATTTCAAAGACAATCGCTCAACGAGGGTTCTCAAATACTTATCACCCTCCAGTGGGCCGCCGAAGTGTCCGATCCAGTCACCTCCGCCGGCGGAATCAGTCGCTCCGCAGGGGATCACGGCCGCGGCGTCAAGCGACGCCACCCGGCGGCGCGGACTCCGCAACAGCAGGCGACCCGTCAGTCACGACAGCGGGCGGCCCAGCAGCTGCAGCCACAGGCCCAGCAGCTACAGGCACCCCAACAGCCGCAGAAGAAGGCAGACCCGCAGTCGCACTCCGACACCATGTTGCTGCCCCCTGCCGGCCACGGCCTCCTCCCCCTCCCCCTCCCCTCCCCTCCCCTGTACTCCGACACCATGTTGCAGCCCCCTGCCGGCCGTGGCCTCCTCCCCCTCCCCTCCCCTCCCCTGTACTCCGACACCATGTCGCTGCCCCCTGCCGGCCACGGCCTCCTCCCCCTGCCCTTCCCCTCCCCTGTACTCCGACACCATGTCGCAGCCCACTGCCGGCCACGGCCTCCTCCCCCTGCCCTTCCCCTCCCCTGTACTCAGACACCATGTCGCGGCCCCCTGCCGGCCACGGCCTCCTCCCCCTCCCCCTCCCCTCCCCTGTACTCCGACACCATGTCGCGGCCCCCTGCCGGCCGTGGCCTCCTCCCCCTCCCCCTCCCCTCCCCTGTACTCCGACACCATGTCGCTGCCCCCTGCCGGCCACGGCCTCCTCCCCTCCCCCTCCCCTCCCCTGTACTCCGACACCATGTCGCTGCCCCTGCCGGCCGTGGCCTCCTCCCCCTCCCCTCCCCTCCCCTGTACTCCGACACCATGTCGCTGCCCCCTGCCGGCCACGGCCTCCTCCCCCTCCCCTCCCCTCCCCTGTACTCCGACACCATGTCGCTGCCCCCTGCCGGCCACGGCTCCTCCCCCTCCCCCTCCCCTCCCCTGTACTCCGACACCATGTCGCGGCCCCCTGCCGGCCACGGCCTCCTCCCCCTCCCCCTCCCCTCCCCTGTACTCCGACACCATGTCGCTGCCCCCTGCCGGCCGTGGCCTCCTCCCCTCCCCCTCCCCTCCCCTGTACTCCGACACCATGTCGCGGCCCCCTGCCGGCCACGGCCTCCTCCCCCTCCCCCCTCCCCTCCCCTGTACTCCGACACCATGTCGCTGCCCCTCTGCCGGCCACGGCCTCCTCCCCCTCCCCCTCCCTCCCCTGTACTCCGACACCATGTCGCGGCCCCCCTGCCGGCCACGGCCTCCTCCCCCTGCCCCTCCCCTCCCCTGTACTCCGACACCATGTCGCTGCCCCCTGCCGGCCACGGCCTCCTCCCCCTGCCCCTCCCCTCCCCTGTACTCCGACACCATGTCGCTGCCCCCTGCCGGCCACGGCCTCCTCCCCCTCCCCCTCCCCTCCCCTGTACTCCGACACCATGTTGCTGCCCCCTGCCGGCCGTGGCCTCCTCCCCCTCCCCTCTCCTCCCCTGTACTCCGACACCATGTCGCTGCCCCCTGCCGGCCACGGCCTCCTCCCCCTCCCCCTCCCCTCCCCTGTACTCCGACACCATGTCGCTGCCCCCTGCCGGCCACGGCCTCCTCCCCCTCCCCTCCCCTCCCCTGTACTCCGACACCATGTCGCTGCCCCCTGCCGGCCACGGCCTCCTCCCCCTCCCCCTCCCCTCCCCTATACTCCGACACCATGTCGATGCCCCCTGCCGGCCACGGCCTCCTCCCCCTGCCCCTCCCCTCCCCTGTACTCCGACACCATGTCGCTGCCCCCTGCCGGCCACGGCCTCCTCCCCCTCCCCCTCCCCTCCCCTGTACTCCGACACCATGTTGCTGCCCCCTGCCGGCCGTGGCCTCCTCCCCTCCCCTCCCCTCCCCTGTACTCCGACACCATGTCGCTGCCCCCTGCCGGCCACGGCCTCCTCCCCCTGCCCCTCCCCTCCCCTGTACTCCGACACCATGTCGCTGCCCCCTGCCGGCCACGGCCTCCTCCCCCCTCCCCCTCCCCTCCCCTGTACTCCGACACCATGTTGCTGCCCCCTGCCGGCCACATCCTCCTCCCCCTCCCCTCCCCTCCCCTCCCCTGTACTCCGACACCATGTCGCTGCCCCCTGCCGGCCGTGTCCTCCTCCCCCTTCCCTCCCCTCTCCTGTACTCCGACACCATGTCGCTGCCCCCTGCCGGCCACGGCCTCCTCCCCCTCCCCCTCCCCTCCCCTGTACTCCGACACCATGTTGCTGCCCCCTGCCGGCCACGGCATCCTCCCCCTCCCCTCCCCTCCCCTGTACTTCGACACCATGTCGCTTCCCCCTGCCGGCCACGGCCTCCTCCCCTCCCCCTCCCCTCCCCTGTACTCCGACACCATGTCGCTGCCCCTGCCGGCCGTGGCCTCCTCCCCCTCCCCTCCCCTCCCCTGTACTCCGACACCATGTCGCTGCCCCCTGCCGGCCACGGCCTCCTCCCCCTCCCCTCCCCTCCCCTGTACTCCGACACCATGTCGCTGCCCTTGCCGGCCGTGGCCTCCTCCCCCTCCCCCTCCCCTCCCATGTACTCCGACACCATGTCGCGGCCCCTGCCGGCCGTGGCCTCCTCCCCTCCCCCTCCCCTCCCCTGTACTCCGACACCATGTCGCTGCCCCTGCCGGCCACGGCCTCCTCCCCCTGCCCCTCCCCTCCCCTGTACTCCGACACCATGTCGCTGCCCCCTGCAGGCCGTGGCCTCCTCCCCCTCCCCCTCCTCTCCCCTGTACTCCGACACCATGTTGCTGCCCCCTGCCGGCCGTGGCCTCCTCCCCTCCCCTCCCCCTCCCCTCCCCTGTACTCCGACACCATGTTGCGGCCCCTGCCGGCCGTGGCCTCCTCCCCTCCCCTCCCCCTCCCCTCCCCTGTACTCCGACACCATGTCGCTGCCCCTGCCGGCCACGGCCTCCTCCCCCAGCCCCTCCCCTCCCCTGTACTCCGACACCATGTCGCGGCCCCTGCCGGCCGTGGCCTCCTCCCCCTTCCCTCCCCTCCCCTGTACTCCGACACCATGTCGCGGCCCCCTGCCGGCCGTGGCCTCCTCCCCTTCCCTCCCCTCCCCTGTACTCCTACACCATGTCGCTGCCCCTGCCGGCCGTGGCCTCCTCCCCCTGCCCCTCCCCTCCCCTGTACTCCGACACCATGTCGCTGCCCCCTGCCGGCCACGGCCTCCTCCCCTCCCCCTCCCCTCCCCTGTACTCCGACACCATGTCGTTGCCCCTGCCGGCTGTGGCCTCCTCCCCCTCCCCTCCCCTCCCCTGTACTCCGACACCATGTCGCTGCCCCCTGCCGGCCACGGCCTCCTCCCCCTCCCCTCCCCTCCCCTGTACTCCGACACCATGTCGCTGCCCCCTGCCGGCCACGGCCTCCTCCCCCTCCCCCTCCCCTCCCCTGTACTCCGACACCATGTCGCGGCCCCCTGCCGGCCACGGCCTCCTCCCCCTCCCCCTCCCCTCCCCTGTACTCCGACACCATGTCGCTGCCCCCTGCCGGCCGTGGCCTCCTCCCCTCCCCCTCCCCTCCCCTGTACTCCGACACCATGTCGCGGCCCCCTGCCGGCCACGGCCTCCTCCCCCTCCCCCTCCCCTCCCCTGTACTCCGACACCATGTCGCTGCCCCCTGCCGGCCACGGCCTCCTCCCCCTCCCCCTCCCCTCCCCTGTACTACGACACCATGTCGCGGCCCCTTGCCGGCCACGGCCTCCTCCCCCTCCCCCTCCCCTCCCCTGTACTCCGACACCATGTTGCTGCCCCCTGCCGGCCAAGGCCTCCTCCCCCTCCCCCTCCCCTCCCCTCCCCTGTACTCCGACACCATGTCGCGGCCCCCTGCCGGCCGTGGCCTCCTCCCCCTCCCCCCTCCCCTCCCCTGTACTCCGACACCATGTCGCTGCCCCCTGCCGGCCACGGCCTCCTCCCCCTCCCCCCTCCCCCTCCCCTGTACTCCGACACCATGTCGCTGCCCCTGTCGGCCACGGCCTCCTCCCCCTGCCCCTCCCCTCCCCTGTACTCCGACACCATGTCGCCTGCCCCCTGCCGGCCACGGCCTCTCCCTCCCCCTCCCCTCCCCCCTGTACTCCGACACCATGTTGCTGCCCCCTGCCGGCCACGGCCTCCTCCCCCTCCCCCTCCCCTCCCCTCCCCTGTACTCCGACACCATGTCGCAGCCCCCTGCCGGCCGTGGCCTCCTCCCCTCCCCCCTCCCCTCCCCTGTACTCCGACACCATGTCGCTGCCCCTGCCGGCCACGGCCTCCTCCCCCTGCCCTTCCCCTCCCCTGTACTCCGACACCATGTCGCAGCCCACTGCCGGCCACGGCCTCCTCCCCCTGCCCTTCCCCTCCCCTGTACTCAGACACCATGTCGCGGCCCCCTGCCGGCCACGGCCTCCTCCCCCTCCCCATCCCCTCCCCTGTACTCCGACACCATGTCGGCGGGCCCCCTGCCGGCCGTGGCCTCCTCCCCCTCCCCCTCCCCTCCCTGTACTCCGACACCATGTCGCTGCCCCCTGCCGGCCACGGCCTCCTCCCCTCCCCCCTCCCCCTCCCCCTGTACTCCGACACCATGTCGCTGCCCCTGCCGGCCGTGGCCTCCTCCCCCTCCCCTCCCCTCCCCTGTACTCCGACACCATGTCGTTGCCCCCTGCCGGCCACGGCCTCCTCCCCCTCCCCTCCCCTCCCCTGTACTCCGACACCATGTCGCTGCCCCCCTGCCGGCCACGGCCTCCTCCCCCTCCCCCTCCCCTCCCCTGTACTCCGACACCATGTCACGGGCCCCCTGCCGGCCACGGCCTCCTCCCCCTCCCCCTCCCCTCCCCTGTACTCCGACACCATGTCGCTGCCCCCCTGCCGGCCGTGGCCTCCTCCCCTCCCCCTCCCCTCCCCTGTACTCCGACACCATGTCGCGGCCCCCTGCCGGCCACGGCCTCCTCCCCCTCCCCCTCCCCTCCCCTGTACTCCGACACCATGTCGCTGCCCCCTGCCGGCCACGGCCTCCTCCCCCCTCCCCCTCCCCTCCCCTGTACTCCGACACCATGTCGCGGCCCCCTGCCGGCCCACGGCCTCCTCCCCCTGCCCCTCCCCTCCCTGTACTCCGACACCATGTCGCGGCCCCTGCCGGCCACGGCCTCCTCCCCCTGCCTTCCCCTCCCCTGTACTCCGACACCATGTCGCTGCCCCCTGCCGGCCACGGCCTCCTCCCCTCCCCTCCTCCCCTCCCCTCCCCTGTACTCCGACACCATGTCGCGGCCCCCTGCCGGCCGTGGCCTCCTCCCCTCCCCTCCCCCTCCCCTCCCCTGTACTCCGACACCATGTCGCTGCCCCTGCCGGCCACGGCCTCCTCCCCCAGCCCCTCCCCTCCCCTGTACTCCGACACCATGTCGCGGCCCCTGCCGGCCGTGGCCTCCTCCCCCTTCCTCCCCTCCCCTGTACTCCGACACCATGTCGCGGCCCCCTGCCGGCCGTGGCCTCCTCCCCCTTCCCTCCCCTCCCCTGTACTCCTACACCATGTCGCTGCCCCTGCCGGCCGTGGCCTCCTCCCCCTGCCCCTCCCCTCCCCTGTACTCCGACACCATGTCGCTGCCCCCTGCCGGCCACGGCCTCCTCCCTCCCCCTCCCCTCCCCTGTACTCCGACACCATGTCGCTGCCCCTGCCGGCCGTGGCCTCCTCCCCCTCCCCTCCCCTCCCCTGTACTCCGACACACTGTCGCTGCCCCTGCCGGCCACGGCCTCCTCCCCCTCCCCCTCCCCTCCCCTGTACTCCGACACCATGTCGCTGCCCCCTGCCGGCCACGGCCTCCTCCCCCTCCTCCTCCCCTCCCCTGTACTCCGACACCATGTCGCGGCCCCCTGCCGGCCACGGCCTCCTCCCCCTCTCCCCTCCCCTCCCCTGTACTCCGACACCATGTCGCTGCCCCCCTGCCGGCCGTGGCCTCCTCCCCTCCCCCTCCCCTCTCCTGTACTCCGACACCATGTCGCGGCCCCCCTGCCGGCCACGGCCTCCTCCCCACCCCCTCCCCTCCCCTGTACTCCGATACCATGTCGCTGCCCCCTGCCGGCCACGGCCTCCTCCCCCTCCCCCTCCCCTCCCCTGTACTCCGACACCATGTCGCGGCCCCCTGCCGGCCACGGCCTCCTCCCCCTGCCCCTCCCCTCCCCTGTACTCCGACACCATGTCGCGGCCCCCTGCCGGCCACGGCCTCCTCCCCCTGCCCCTCCCCTCCCCTGTACTCCGACACCATGTCGCTGCCCCCTGCCGGCCACGGCCTCCCCCCTCCCCCTCCCCTCCCCTGTACTCCGACACCATGTGCTGCCCCCTGCCGGCCACGGCCTCCTCCCCCTCCCCCTCCCCTCCCCTCCCCTGTACTCCGACACCATGTCGCGGCCCCCTGTCGGCCGTGGCCTCCTCCCCCCCCTCCCCTCCCCTGTACTCCGACACCATGTCGCTGCCGCCTGCCGGCCACGGCCTCCTCCCCCTCCCCTCCCTCCCCTCCCCTGTACTCCGACACCATGTCGCTGCCCCCTGTCGGCCACGGCCTCCTCCCCCTGCCCCTCCCCTCCCCTGTACTCCGACACCATGTCGCTGCCCCCTGCCGGCCAGGGCCTCCCCCTCCCCCTCCCCTCCCCTGTACTCCGACACCATGTTGCTGCCCCCTGCCGGCCAAGGCCTCCTCCCCCTCCCCCTCCCCTCCCCTCCCCCGTACTCCGACACCATGTCGCGGCCCCCTGCCGGCCGTGGCCTCCTCCCCCTCCCCCTCCCCTCCCCTGTACTCCGACACCATGTCGCTGCCCCCTGCCGGCCACGGCCTCCTCCCCCTCCCCCTCCCCTCCCCTGTACTCCGACACCATGTCGCTGCCCCCCTATCGGCCACGGCCTCCTCCCCCTGCCCCTCCCCTCCCCTGTACTCCGACACCATGTCGCTGCCCCCTGCCGGCCACGGCCTCCCCCCTCCCCCTCCCCTCCCCTGTACTCCGACACCATGTTGCTGCCCCCTGCCGGCCACGGCCTCCTCCCCCCTCCCCCTCCCCTCCCCTCCCCTGTACTCCGACACCATGTCGCAGCCCCCTGCCGGCCGTGGCCTCCTCCCCCTCCCCCTCCCCTCCCCTGTACTCCGACACCATGTCGCTGCCCCCTGCCGGCCACGGCCTCCTCCCCCTGCCCTTCCCCTCCCCTGTACTCCGACACCATGTCGCAGCCCACTGCCGGCCACGGCCTCCTCCCCCTGCCCTTCCCCTCCCCTGTACTCAGACACCATGTCGCGGCCCCCTGCCGGACACGGCCTCCTCCCCCTCCCCCCTCCCCTCCCCTGTACTCCGACACCATGTCGCGGCCCCCTGCCGGCCGTGGCCCTCCTCCCCCTCCCCCTCCCCTCCCCTGTACTCCGACACCATTTCGCTGCCCCCTGCCGGCCACGGCCTCCTCCCCTCCCCCTCCCCTCCCCTGTACTCCGACACCATGTCGCTGCCCCTGCCGGCCGTGGCCTCCTCCCCCTCCCCTCCCCTCCCCTGTACTCCGACACCATGTCGCTGCCCCCTGCCGGCCACGGCCTCCTCCCCCTCCCCTCCCCTCCCCTGTACTCCGACACCATGTCGCTGCCCCCTGCCGGCCACGGCCTCCTCCCCCTCCCCCTCCCCTCCCCTGTACTCCGACACCATGTCGCGGCCCCCCTGCCGGCCACGGCCTCCTCCCCCTCCCCCTCCCCTCCCCTGTACTCCGACACCATGTCGCTGCCCCCTGCCGGCCGTGGCCTCCTCCCCTCCCCCTCCCCTCCCCTGTACTCCGACACCATGTCGCGGCCCCTGCCGGCCGTGGCCTCCTCCCTCCCCTCCCCTCCCCCTCCCCTCCCCTGTACTCCGACACCATGTCGCTGCCCCTGCCGGCCACGGCCTCCTCCCCCAGCCCCTCCCCTCCCCTGTACTCCGACACCATGTCGCGGCCCCTGCCGGCCGTGGCCTCCTCCCCCTTCCCTCCCCTCCCCTGTACTCCGACACCATGTCGTGGCCCCCTGCCGGCCGTGGCCTCCTCCCCCTTCCCTCCCCTCCCCTGTACTCCTACACCATGTCTCGCTGCCCCTGCCGGCCGTGGCCTCCTCCCCCTGCCCCTCCCCTCCCCTGTACTCTGACACCATGTCTCTGCCCCCCTGCCGGCCACGGCCTCCTCCCCTCCCCCTCCCCTCCCCTGTACTCCGACACCATGTCGCTGCCCCTGCCGGCCGTGGCCTCCTCCCCCTCCCCTCCCCTCCCCTGTACTCCGACACCATGTCGCTGCCCCCTGCCGGCCACGGCCTCCTCCCCTCCCCCTCCCCTCCCCTGTACTCCGACACCATGTCGCTGCCCCCTGCCGGCCACGGCCTCCTCCCCCTCCCCCTCCCCTCCCCTGTACTCCGACACCATGTCGCGGCCCCCTGCCGGCCACGGCCTCCTCCCCCTCCCCCTCCCCTCCCCTGTACTCCGACACCATGTCGCTGCCCCCTGCCGGCCACGGCCTCCTCCCCCCTCCCCCCCCCCCTCCCCTGTACTCCGACACCATGTCGCGGCCCCCTGCCGGCCACGGCCTCCTCCCCCCTGCCCCTCCCCTCCCCTGTACTCCGACACCATGTCGCGGCCCCCCTGCCGGCCACGGCCTCCTCCCCCTGCCCCTCTCCCCTCCCCTGTACTCCGACACCATGTCGCTGCCCCCTGCCGGCCACGGCCTCCTCCCCCTTCCTCTCCCCTCCCCTGTACTCCGACACCATGTCGCTGCCCCCTGTCGGCCACGGCCTCTTCCCCCTGCCCCTCCCCTCCCCTGTACTCCGACACCATGTCGCTTGCCCCCTGCCGGCCACGGCCTCCCCCCTCTCCCTCCCCTCCCCTGTACTCCGACACCATGTTGCTGACCCCTGCCGGCCACGGCCTCCTCCCCCTCCCCCTCCCCTCCCCTCCCCTGTACTCCGACACCATGTCGCGGCCCCCCTGCCGGCCGTGGCCTCCTCCCCCTCCCCCTTCCCTCCCCTGTACTCCGACACCATGTCGCTGCCGCCTGCCGGCCACGGCCTCCTCCCCTCCCCCTCCCCTCCCCTGTACTCCGACACCATGTCGCTGCCCCCTGTCGGCCACGGCCTCCTCCCCCTGCCCCTCCCCTCCCCTGTACTCCGACACCATGTCGCTGCCCCCTGCCGGCCACGCCTCCCCCCTCCCCCTCCCCTCCCCTGTACTCCGACACCATGTTGCTGCCCCCTGCCGGCCAAGGCCTCCTCCCCCCTCCCCCTCCCCTCCCCTCCCCTGTACTCCGACACCATGTCGCGGCCCCCTGCCGGCCGTGGCCTCCTCCCCCTCCCCCTCCCCTCCCCTGTACTCCGACACCATGTCGCTTCCCCCTGCCGGCCACGGCCTCCTCCCCCTCCCCCTCCCTTCCCCTGTACTCCGACACCATGTCGCTGCCCCCTGTCGGCCACGGCCTCCTCCCCCTGCCCCTCCCCTCCCCTGTACTCCGACACCATGTCGCTGCCCCCTGCCGGCCACGGCCTCCCCCTCCCCCTCCCTCCCTGTACTCCGACACCATGTTGCTGCCCCCTGCCGGCCACGGCCTCCTCCCCTCCCCTCCCCTCCCTCCCCTGTACTCCGACATCATGTCGCTGCCCCTGCCGGCCGTGGCCTCCTCCCCCTGCCCCTCCACTCCCCTGTACTCCGACACCATGTCGCTGCCCCCTGCCGGCCACGGCCTCCTCCCCTCCCCCTCCCTCCCCTGTACTCCGACACCATATCGCTGCCCCTGCGGCCGTGGCCTCCTCCCCCTCCCCTCCCCTCCCCTGTACTCCGACACCATGTCGCTGCCCCTGCCGGCCACGGCCTCCTCCCCCTCCCCTCCCCTCCCTGTACTCCGACACTATGTCGCTGCCCCCTGCCGGCCACGGCCTCCTCCCCTCCCCTTCCCCTCCCGTACTCCGACACCATGTCGCGGCCCCCTGCCGGCCACGGCCTCCTCCCCCTCCCCCTCTCCTCCCTGTACTCCGACACCATGTCGCTGCCCCCTGCCGTCCGTGGCCTCCTCCTCTCCCCCTCCCCTCCCCTGTACTCCGACACCATGTCGCGGCCCCCTGCCGGCCACGGCCTCCTCCCCCTCCCCCTCCCCTCCCCTGTACTCCGACACCATGTCGCTGCCCCCTGCCGGCCACGGCCTCCTCCCCCTCCCCCTACCCCTCCCCTGTACTCCGACACCATGTCGCGGCCCCTGCCGGCCACGGCCTCCTCCCCCTGCCCCTCCCCCTCCCCTGTACTCCGACACCATGTCGCGGCCCCCTGCCGGCCACGGCCTCCTCCCCCTGCCCCCTCCCCTCCCCTGTACTCTGACACCATGTCGCTGCCCCCTGCCGGCCACGGCCTCCTCCCCCTCCCCCTCCCCTCCCCTGTACTCCGACAACATGTCGCTGCCCCCTGTCGGCCACGGCCTCCTCCCCCTGCCCCTCCCCTCCCCTGTACTCCGACACCATGTCCCTGCCCCCTGCCGGCCACGGCCTCCCCCCTCCCCTCCCCTCCCCTGTACTCCGACACCATGTTGCTGCCCCCTGCCGGCCACGGCCTCCTCCCCCTCCCCCTCCCCTCCCCTCCCCTGTACTCCGACACCATGTCGCGGCCCCCTGCCGGCCGTGGCCTCCTCCCCCTCCCCCTCCCCTCCCCTGTACTCCGACACCATGTCGCTGCCCCCTGCCGGCCACGGCCTCCCCCTCCCCCTCCCCTCCCCTGTACTCCGACACCATGTTGCTGCCCCCTGCCGGCCAAGGCCTCCTCCCTCTCCCCCTCCCCTCCCCTCCCCTGTACTCCGACACCATGTCGCGGCCCCCTGCCGGCCGTGGCCTCCTCCCCCTCCCCCTCCCCTCCTCTGTACTCCGACACCATGTCGCTGCCCCTACCGGCGACGGCCTCCTCCCCCTCCCCCTCCCCTCCCCTGTACTCCGACACCATGTCGCGGCCCGCTGCCGGCCACGGCCTCCTCCCCTCCCCCTCCCCTCCCCTGTACTCCGACACCATGTCGCTGCCCCTGCCGGCCGTGGCCTCCTCCCCTCCCCTTCCCTCCCCTCCCCTGTACTCCGACACCATGTCGCTGCCCCTGCCGGCCACGGCCTCCCTCCCCTCCCCTCCCCTCCCCTGTACTCCGACACCATGTCGCGGCCCCCTGCCGGCCGTGGCCTCCTCCCCCTGCCCTTCCCCTCCTCTGTACTCCGACACCATGTCGCTGCCCCTACCGGCGACGGCCTCCTCCCCCTCCCCCTCCCCTCCCCTGTACTCCGACACCATGTCGCGGCCCGCTGCCGGCCACGGCCTCCTCCCCTCCCCCTCCCCTCCCCTGTACTCTGACACCATGTCGCGGCCCCCTGCCGGCCACGGCCTCCTCCCCATCCCCCTCCCCTCCCCTGTACTCCGACACCATGTCGCGGCCCCCTGCCGGCCAGGGCCTCCTCCCCCTCCCCCTCCCCTCCCCTGTACTCCGACACCATGTCGCTGCCCCCTGCCGGCCACGGCCTCCTCCCCCTCCCCCTCCCCTCCCCTGTACTCCGACACCATGTCGCGGCCCCCTGCCGGCCACGGCCTCCTCCCCCTGCCCCTCCCCTCCCCTGTACTCCGACACCATGTCGCTGCCCCCTGCCGGCCGTGGCCTCCTCCCCCTGCCCCTCCCCTCCCCTGTACTCCGACACCATGTCGCTGCCCCCTGCCGGCCGTGGCCTCCTCCCCTGCCCCTCCCCTCCCCTGTACTCCGACACCATGTCGCTGCCCCCTGCCGGCCACTGCCTCCTCCCCCTCCCCCTCCCCTCCCCTGTACTCCGACACCATGTCGCGGCCCCCTGCCGGCCACGGCCTCCTCCCCCTGCCCCTCCCCTCCCCTGCACTCCGACACCATGTCGCGGCCCCCTGCCGGCCACGGCCTCCTCCCCCTGCCCCTCCCCTCCCCTGTACTCCGACACTATGTCGCTGCCCCCTGCCGACCACGGCCTCCTCCCCCTCCCCCTCCCCTCCCCTGTACTCCGACACCATGTTGCTGCCCCCTGCCGGCCGTGGCCTCCTCCCCCTCCCCTCTCCTGCCCTGTACTCCGACACCATGTCGCTGCCCCCTGCCGGCCACGGCCTCCTCCCCCTCCCCATCCCCTCCCCAGTACTCCGACACCATGTCGCTGCCCCCTGCCGGCCACGGCCTCCTCCCCCTCCCCCTCCCCTCCCCTGTACTCCGACACCATGTCGCTGCCCCCTGCCGGCCACGGCCTCCTCCCCCTCCCCCTCCCCTCCCCTGTACTCCGACACCATGTCGCTGCCCCCTGTCGGCCACGGCCTCCTCCCCCTGCCCCTCCCCTCCCCTGTACTCCGACACCATGTCGCTGCCCCCTGCCGGCCACGGCCTCCCCCCTCCCCCTCCCCTCCCCTGTACTCCGACACCATGTTGCTGCCCCTGCCGGCCACGGCCTCCTCCCCCTCCCCCTCCCCTCCCCTCCCCTGTACTCCGACACCATGTCGCGGCACCCTGCCGGCCGTGGCCTCCTCCCCCTCCCCCTCCCCTCCCCTGTACTCCGACACCATGTCGCTGCCCCCTGCCGGCCACGGCCTCCTCCCCCTGCCCTTCCCCTCCCCTGTACTCCGACACCATGTCGCAGCCCACTGCCGGCCACGGCCTCCTCCCCCTGCCCTTCCCCTCCCCTGTACTCAGACACCATGTCGCGGCCCCCTGCCGGCCACGGCCTCCTCACCCTCCCCCTCCCCTCCCCTGTACTCCGACACCATGTCGCGGCCCCCTGCCGGCCGTGGCCTCCTCCCCCTCCCCCTCCCCTCCCCTGTACTCCGACACCATGTCGCTGCCCCCTGCCGGCCACGGCCTCCTCCCCTCCCCTTCCCCTCCCCTGTACTCCGACACCATGTCGCTGCCCCCTGCCGGCCACGGCCTCCTCCCCTCCCCCTCCCCTCCCCTCCCCTGTACTCCGACACCATGTCGCTGCCCCCTGCCGGCCACGGCCTCCTCCCCCTCCCCACCCCTCCCCTGTACTCCGACACCATGTTGCTGCCCCCTGCCGGCCGTGGCCTCCTCCCCTCCCCCTCCCCCTCCCCTCCCCTCCCTGTACTCCGACACCATGTCGCTGCCCCCTGCCGGCCACGGCCTCCTCCCCTCCCCTTCCCCTCCCCTGTACTCCGACACCATGTCGCTGCCCCCTGCCGGCCACGGCCTCCTCCCCCTCCCCCTCCCCTCCCCTCCCCTGTACTCCGACACCATGTCGCGGCCCCCTGCCGGCCACGGCCTACCCCCTCCCCCTCCCCTCCCCTGTACTCCGACACCATGTTGCTGCCCCCTGCCGACCACGGCCTCCTCCCCCTGCCCCTCCCCTCCCCTGTACTCCGACACCATGTCGCGGCCCCCTGCCGGCCACGGCCTCCCCCTCTCCCTCCCCTCCCCTGTACTCCGACACCATGTCGCTGCCCCTGCCGGCCACGGCCTCCTCCCCCTGCCCCTCCCCTTCCCTGTACTCCGACACCATGTCGCTGCCCCCTGCCGGCCACGGCCTCCTCCCCCTCCCCCTCCCCTCCCCTGCACTCCGACACCATGTCGCGGCCCCCTGCCAGCCACGGCCTCCTCCCCCTCCCCCTCCCCTCCCCTGTACTCCGACACCATGTCGCGGCCCCCTGCCGGCCACGGCCTCCTCCCCCTCCCCTCCCCTCCCCTGTACTCCGACACCATGTCGCTGCCCCCTGCCGGCCGTGGCCTCCTCCCCCTGCCCATCCCCTCCCCTGTACTCCGACACCATGTCGCTGCCCCCTGCCGGCCGTGGCCTCCTCCCCCTACCCCTCCCCTCCCCTGTACTCCGACACCATGTCGCTGCCCCCTGCCGGCCGTGGCCTCCTCCCCCTGCCCCTCCCCTCCCCTGTACTCCGACACCATGTCGCGGCCCCCTGCCGGCCGTGGCCTCCTCCCCCTCCCCTCCTCTCCCCTGTACTCCGACACCATGTCGCTGCCCCCTGCCGGCCGTGGCCTCCTCCCCTGCCCCTCCCCTCCTCTGTACTCCGACACCATGTCGCTGCCCCTGCCGGCCGTGGCCTCCTCCCCTTCCCCCTCCCCTCCCCTGTACTCCGACACCATGTCGCTGCCCCTGCCGGCCACGACCTCCTCCCCCTCCCCTCCCCTCCCCTCCCCTGTACTCCGACTCCATGTCGCTGCCCCTGCCGGCCGTGGCCTCCTCCCCTCCCCCTCCCCTGTACTCCGACAACATGTCGCTGCCCCCTGCTGGCCACGGCCTCCTCCCCCTGCCCCTCCCCTCCCCTGTACTCCGACACCATGTCGCTGCCCCCTGCCGGCCACGGCCTCCTCCCCCTGCCCCTCCCCTCCCCTGTACTCCGACACCATGTCGCTGCCCCCTGCCGGCCGTGGCCTCCTCCCCCTCCCCCTCCCCTCCCCTCCCCTGTACTCCGACACCATGTCGCTGCCGCCTGCCGGCCGTGGCCTCCTCCCCTCCCCTCCCCCTCCCCTCCCCTGTACTCCGACACCATGTCGCGGCCCCTGCCGGCCGTGGCCTCCTCCCTCCCCTCCCCCTCCCCTCCCCTGTACTCCGACACCATGTCGCGGCCCCTGCCGGCCGTGGCCTCCTCCCCCTTCCCTCCCCTCCCCTGTACTCCGACACCATGTCGCGGCCCCTGCCGGCCGTGGCCTCCTCCCCCTTCCCTCCCCTCCCCTGTACTCCGACACCATGTCGCTGCCCCCTGCCGGCCACGGCCTCCTCCCCCAGCCCCTCCCCTCCCCTGTACTCCGACACCATGTCGCTGCCCCCTGCCGGCCGTGGCCTCCTCCCCCTGCCCATCCCCTCCCCTGTACTCCGACACCATGTCGCTGCCCCCTGCCGGCCGTGGCCTCCTCCCCCCTACCCCTCCCCTCCCCTGTACTCCGACACCATGTCGCTGCCCCCTGCCGGCCGTGGCCTCCTCCCCCTGCCCCTCCCCTCCCCTGTACTCCGACACCATGTCGCGGCCCCCTGCCGGCCGTGGCCTCCTCCCCCTCCCCTCCCCTCCCCTGTACTCCGACACCATGTCGCTGCCCCCTGCCGGCCGTGGCCTCCTCCCCTGCCCCTCCCCTCCTCTGTACTCCGACACCATGTCGCTGCCCCTGCCGGCAGTGGCCTCCTCCCCTTCCCCCTCCCCTCCCCTGTACTCCGACACCATGTCGCTGCCCCTGCCGGCCACGACCTCCTCCCCCTCCCCTCCCCTCCCCTCCCCTGTACTCCGACTCCATGTCGCTGCCCCTGCCGGCCGTGGCCTCCTCCCCTCCCCCTCCCCTGTACTCCGACAACATGTCGCTGCCCCCTGCCGGCCACGGCCTCCTCCCCCTGCCCCTCCCCTCCCCTGTACTCCGACACCATGTCGCTGCCCCCTGCCGGCCACGGCCTCCTCCCCCTGCCCCTCCCCTCCCCTGTACTCCGACACCATGTCGCTGCCCCTGCCGGCCGTGGCCTCCTCCCCCTCCCCCTCCCCTCCCCTCCCCTGTACTCCGACACCATGTCGCTGCCGCCTGCCGGCCGTGGCCTCCTCCCCTCCCCTCCCCCTCCCCTCCCCTGTACTCCGACACCATGTCGCGGCCCCTGCCGGCCGTGGCCTCCTCCCCTCCCCTCCCCCTCCCCTCCCCTGTACTCCGACACCATGTCGCGGCCCCTGCCGGCCGTGGCCTCCTCCCCCTTCCCTCCCCTCCCCTGTACTCCGACACCATGTCGCGGCCCCCTGCCGGCCGTGGCCTCCTCCCCCTTCCCTCCCCTCCCCTGTACTCCGACACCATGTCGCTGCCCCCTGCCGGCCACGGCCTCCTCCCCCAGCCCCTCCCCTCCCCTGTACTCCGACACCATGTCGCTGCCCCCTGCCGGCCACGGCCTCCTTCCCCTTCCCTCCCCTCCCCTGTACTCCGACACCATGTCGCTGCCCCCTGCCGGCCGTGGCCTCCTCCCCCTCCCCCTCCCCTCCCCTGTACTCCGACACCATGTCACTGCCCCTGCCGGCCGTGGCCTCCTCCCCTCCCCTCCCCCTCCCCTCCCCTGTACTCCGACACCATGTCGCGGCCCCTGCCGGCCGTGGCCTCCTCCCCCTCCCCCTCCCCTCCCCTGTACTCCGACACCATGTCGCTGCCCCTGCCGGCCGTGGCCTCCTCCCCTCCCCTCCCCCTCCCCTCCCCTGTACTCCGACACCATGTCGCGGCCCCTGACGGCCGTGGCCTCCTCCCCCTCCCCTCCCCTCCCCTGTACTCCGACACCATGTCGCGGCCCTGCCGGCCGTGGCCTCCTCCCCCTCCCCCTCCCCTCCCCTGTACTCCGACACCATGTCGCTGCCCTGCCGGCCACGGCCTCCTCCCCCTGCCCCTCCCCTCCCCTGTACTCCGACACCATGTCGCTGCCCCCTGCCGGCCGTGGCCTCCTCCCCTCCCCTCCCCTCCCCTGTACTCCGACACCATATCGCGGCCCCTGCCGGCCGTGGCCTCCTCCCCTCCCCTCCCCCTCCCCTCCCCTGTACTCCGACACCATGTCGCTGCCCCTGCCGGCCACGGCCTCCTCCCCCAGCCCCTCCCCTCCCCTGTACTCCGACACCATGTCGCGGCCCCTGCCGGCCGTGGCCTCCTCCCCCTTCCCTCCCCTCCCCTGTACTCCGACACCATGTCGCGGCCCCCTGCCGGCCGTGGCCTCCTCCCCCTTCCCTCCCCTCCCCTGTACTCCGACACCATGTCGCTGCCCCTGCCGGCCGTGGCCTCCTCCCCCTGCCCCTCCCCTCCCCTGTACTCCGACACCATGTCGCTGCCCCCTGCCGGCCACGGCCTCCTCCCCTCCCCCTCCCCTCCCCTGTACTCCGACACCATGTCGCTGCCCCTGCCGGCCGTGGCCTCCTCCCCCTCCCCTCCCCTCCCCTGTACTCCGACACCATGTCGCTGCCCCCTGCCGGCCACGGCCTCCTCCCCCTCCCCTCCCCTCCCCTGTACTCCGACACCATGTCGCTGCCCCCTGCCGGCCACGGCCTCCTCCCCCTCCCCCTCCACTCCCCTGTACTCCGACACCATGTCGCGGCCCCCTGCCGGCCACGGCCTCCTCCCCTCCCCCCTCCCATCCCCTGTACTCCGACACCATGTCCCCTGCCCCCTGCCGGCCGTGGCCTCCTCCCCTCCCCCTCCCCTCCCCTGTACTCCGACACCATGTCGCGGCCCCCTGCCGGCCACGGCCTCCTCTCCCTCCCCTTCCCCTCCCCTGTACTCCGACAATATGTCGCTGCCCCCTGCCGGCCACGGCCTCCTCCCCCTCCCCCCTCCCCTCCCCTGTACTCCGACACCATGTCGCGGCCCCTGCCGGCCACGGCCTCCTCCCCCTGCCCCTCCCCTCCCCTGTACTCCGACACCATGTCGCGGCCCCCTGCCGGCCACGGCCTCCTCCCCCTGCCCCTCCCCTCCCCTGTACTCCGACACTATGTCGCTGCCCCCTGCCGACCACGGCCTCCTCCCCCTCCCCCTCCCCTCCCCTGTACTCCGACACCATGTTGCTGCCCCCTGCCGGCCGTGGCCTCCTCCCCCTCCCCTCTCCTCCCCTGTACTCCGACACCATGTCGCTGCCCCCTGCCCGCCACGGCCTCCTCCCCCTCCCCATCCCCTCCCCATAGTACTCCGACACCATGTCGCTGCTCCCTGCCGGCCACGGCCTCCTCCCCCTCCCCCTCCCCTCCCCTGTACTCCGACACCATGTCGCTGCCCCCTGCCGGCCACGGCCTCCTCCCCCTCCCCCTCCCCTCCCCTGTACTCCGACACCATGTCGCTGCCCCCTGTCGGCCACGGCCTCCTCCCCTGCCCCTCCCCTCCCCTGTACTCCGACACCATGTCGCTGCCCCCCTGCCGGCCACGGCCTCCCCCCTCCCCCTCCCCTCCCCTGTACTCCGACACCATGTTGCTGCCCCCTGCCGGCCACGGCCTCCTCCCCTCCCCCTCCCCTCCCCTCCCCTGTACTCCGACACCATGTCGCTGCCCCTGCCGGCCACGGCCTCCTCCCCCTGCCCCTCCCCTTCCCTGTACTCCGACACCATGTCGCTGCCCCCTGCCGGCCACGGCCTCCTCCCCCTCCCCCTCCCCTCCCCTGTACTCCGACACCATGTCGCGGCCCCCTGCCAGCCACGGCCTCCTCCCCCTCCCCCTCCCCTCCCCTGTACTCCGACACCATGTCGCGGCCCCCTGCCGGCCACGGCCTCCTCCCCCTCCCCTCCCCTCCCATGTACTCCGACACCATGTCGCTGCCCCCCTGCCGGCCGTGGCCTCCTCCCCCTGCCCATCCCCTCCCCTGTACTCCGACACCATGTCGCTGCCCCTGCCGGCCGTGGCCTCCTCCCCCTCCCCCTCCCCTCCCCTGTACTCCGACACCATGTCGCTGCCCCCTGCCGGCCGTGGCCTCCTCCCCCTGCCCCTCCCCTCCCCTGTACTCCGACACCATGTCGCGGCCCCCTGCCGGCCGTGGCCTCCTCCCCCTCCCCTCCCCTCCCCTGTACTCCGACACCATGTCGCTGCCCCCTGCCGGCCGTGGCCTCCTCCCCTGCCCCTCCCCTCCTCTGTACTCCGACACCATGTCGCTGCCCCCTGCCGGCCGTGGCCTCCTCCCCTTCCCCCTCCCCTCCCCTGTACTCCGACACCATGTCGCTGCCCCTGCCGGCCACGACCTCCTCCCCCTCCCCTCCCCTCCCCTCCCCTGTACTCCGACACCATGTCGCTGCCCCTGCCGGCCGTGGCCTCCTCCCTCCCCCTCCCCTGTACTCCGACAACATGTCGCTGCCCCCTGCCGGCCACGGCCTCCTCCCCCCTGCCCCTCCCCTCCCCTGTACTCCGACACCATGTCGCTGCCCCCTGCCGGCCACGGCCTCCTCCCCCCTGCCCCTCCCCTCCCCTGTACTCCGACACCATGTCGCTGCCCCCTGCCGGCCGTGGCCTCCTCCCCCTCCCCCTCCCCTCCCCTCCCCTGTACTCCGACACCATGTCGCTGCCGCCTGCCGGCCGTGGCCTCCTCCCCCTCCCCTCCCCTCCCCTCCCCTGTACTCCGACACCATGTCGCGGCCCCTGCCGGCCGTGGCCTCCTCCCCTCCCCTCCCCCTCCCCTCCCCTGTACTCCGACACCATGTCGCGGCCCCCTGCCGGCCGTGGCCTCCTCCCCCTTCCCTCCCCTCCCCTGTACTCCGACACCATGTCGCGGCCCCCTGCCGGCCGTGGCCTCCTCCTCCTTCCCTCCCCTCCCCTGTACTCCGACACCATGTCGCTGCCCCTGCCGGCCACGGCCTCCTCCCCCAGCCCCTCCCCTCCCCTGTACTCCGACACCATGTCGCTGCCCCCTGCCGGCCACGGCCTCCTCCCCCTCCCTCCCCTCCCCTGTACTCCGACACCATGTCGCTGCCCCCTGCCGGCCGTGGCCTCCTCCCCCTCCCCCTCCCCTCCCCTGTACTCCAACACCATGTCACTGCCCCTGCCGGCCGTGGCCTCCTCCCCTCC
>JAXIVJ010010930.1:0-45439 GCA_036785665.1 Chirona hameri | reverse complement strand
TCGAAACTCGGCAAACTAACTAAACATGTAGCCAAACATGTAGCCCGCTTGAAAGTTTATATTTTATGAAGGTAGTGGGCCCTGGGGCTAGCAATAAGGTACCGCCATGGAGAGACTCTGCCAGACACCTTAATTGATTCATTTTCCCGTTTTCTAAATTTGTATAAGCAATTGGAAATGTTTTGTCATGCCGCGAAGCGGCGCGAAATTTTAAAGATTTTCACTGTGGATAGCTGGATTTTGACTAATGCAAAAAACAATTTTGACAGCTGTACGTCTGACTGTTTAGGGAGGGGGGCAAATCATAGTTTCAGGATATGGTTCCCCCTGGATCCGCCCCTGCACATAGATGGTGTAGCCAACTGAAATAGCTCCAAACTGGCAATACCAACACGCTGTACTGGTTACAGACGTCCAGCCGGTCCAGTCCAAACGGCTCGAGACGGTGAAATATCGTCAGTTGTCGATGGAATACTTCACTGACTGACAGCTCAGCTGGCACCCGTCGTCGCCAACAACCTGATCAGCGTTATGACATGACATCGAAACGATGTTAGGCAGGTTTGGCTGGTTTGATTTGTTATTATGATTTACTTCATGTATAAAAAGGTTCAAACTGAAATGGAGGCAAGTTTTTATTAGAGTGTTACATTGAGGTTTGTATTGGGACAGGGTATAATGTTTTAACCCGCGAGTTACTGGGGTACTTTCGATAACGCAACATACTGGGGGGGGGGCTATTTTTTGCCCCCTCGGATCTCTGGAACTACTGGACCGATTAACCCGCGAGTTACTGGGGTATATTTCATAACGCGACTTACTGGGGGGGCTATTTTTAGACCCCCCTCTGATCTCCGGAACTACTGGACCGAATGTAAAAATTCAAACGGCATTCGATAGCCCTGGGAAATTTATCGAGGGAAACATAATATTGTTGACCTCGGGGTCACCGATGACGTCACAGGTCAGGTCAAGTACAAAATGTTTGACCGTGTCAAAAGGTCTCTATGGATGCAATTGTCGCGCAAAATTGCGATATTAAACGCAAAAGCCGTTGATAAATCGGTATGATTCATGTGTCTGACACTTCTAAGCACCTTTCTAAGCTGTTTATGACCTTGGGTCAAGCCAAGGTCATCCGAGGTCACGAGGTCAAACTGCAGATTACGGTAATTAGGCGTTGTAACACATGTTTATGGGTTTGTTTTTCGTCTAGAACGCTAAAAATGACCTTATAACATTGTTTGTTCCATATAAATAGAAGTAAAAAGTAAAAATGGAAATGCGTTTTTTGTCATAGTAATGCTGTGAGAAGTGGTCGATTTTTGTCATTTAAAGGTCATAACTCGGTCATTTTTAAAGATATCGACTTTAAATTTGGTACACATATTCACCGCATACGTCTCGATCACATGTATTCCGGTTTTTGGATAATTTTGATTTTTTCTTGAAAATTTTGTTAAAAACAAAAAATGTCTTTGGATTTCTCAATTTTTTTAATTTAAAAAAAAATCCGAGATAGCAGTTTGATAGCACGGTCTATTTTCAGTAATTTGATTCAATACAATTTAGTTTATCTCAAATATCGTACCTTTGACAGCGTTTTCCGCAAACCATTATTTTGCAACAAAAACCGAAGAACATGACGTCACTCTGACGTCATTCCCGGTTGACCTATCATAGCCTCATATTTTTAATTTTGCCAACATGTGTAGAATTGATGTGAGAGAAGTTGCTGCAAGTTTGGTGACGATACGGGTGTTCGTTTAGGAGTTATTGCAAAATAACGGGAGGGGGGGGGCAAAAAATAGCCCCCCAGTAACTCGCGGGTTAAACAAAAATCCAAACGCAATTCGATAGCCCTGGAACATTTATCAAGGGAAACATAATATTGTTGACCTGAGGGTCACCGATGATGTCACAGGTCACGCCAAAGACAAAATGTTTGACCGTGTCATAGAAGTCTCGATGGATGGAATTGTCGCTCAAAATTGCAATATTAAGCGTATAAGCTGTCAATAAATCGGTATGATTCGTATAATCTGACACTTCTAAGTACCTTTCTAAGCTGTTTATGACCTTTGGTCAGGTCAAGGTCATCCTAGGTCACGAGGTCAAACTGAAAATTACGTTAATTAAGCGTTGTAACACATGTTTATGGTTTGTCTTTCGTCTAGAACGCGACAAATGACCTTAGACATTGTTTGTTCCATAGCAATAGAAGTAAAAAAGAAGAACGGAAATTCATTTTTTATGCCTAGTAATGCTGTGAGAGGTGGTCGAGTTTTGTCATTGAAAGTCATAAGTCAGTCATTTTTGAAAATATCGACTTTAAATTTGGTACACATATTCACCGGTCATGTCTCGTTTACATATATTCCGGTTTTGGGATATTCTGATTTTTGTGTGAAAAGTTTGTAAAAACAAAAACGAAAAATGTATTTGGATTTCCAAAATTTTGAATTTCAATCAAACTCGAAAATCCGAAATAGCAGTTTGATAGCATGGTCTGTTCTCAGTTATTTTATATATGACAATCTAGTTTATCTTATAAATTATACTTTTGACAGCGTTTTCCGAAAACCCCTTATTTTTCAACAACAAACGCAGAACATGACGTCACTATGACGTCATTTCCGGTTGACCTATTATAACCTCACCTATTTACTTTGTCCAAAATGTGTAAAATTGACGTGAGAGAATGTATTGCAAATTTGGTGACGATACTGGTGTTAGTGTAGGAGATATTGCAAAATAACGGGAAGAAGGGGGGGGGGGGAAATAGCCCCCCATAAGTCACGGTTAGGAAAGTTTATAACGTTTTAAGCCTAAAATGTAATATAGGTGTGGTTGCTAGACTGGATCTTGAAAAACTCTTGCAACTCTCAACCCGGCTAGAAACTTCAAAGAATTTAACTTGAGACTCAACATTCATATTTAAAGGGTGTACGTCTAATCAAATACTGAAAATGTGTTTTACCTCCCAGCCGATACATATTGCTTTCCTGAATCGAATGGTATCACTTGTTCTTCTGTAGCTGGATCCAGTGGCTCATAATGTTGAATTCCGTTTTGCATTTTCCGCATGTTATGACATACTTTTCCGTTCGTTTGGTATGACGCTACATCCAGGACCTCCGATACACTCGCTGACACCGGCCCCTTATCTATTGGCGCCGCGTCAATACCCGAGTGTTCCGCTCAGCCACCCGAGCGGCGCGGCCGACCCTTGTCAGAGACTGTAGTGGGCGGAGCCGGCCGTGATAAACTTATGACGTCATGCGTCATACAAAAGAGAAACTTGCTGATTTCTCCAAGGATAGATATTAATCAATTGCCAAAACCGAAGTCACATTCATATTTTTCAGCTCAAGATACCTACTACAGCCAAACTTCAAGAAATATGTGAATGTGAAATATTCCCTGTAATGCGATACGATGTAACAAGGTGGTGGCGCGGCGATGGATGGTGGCCTGGCGCGGAAATAGCAGAACTCAATCGAAATAGACTCGTTAACAGTTGGCAGCTCAGGGACGTTAGAATAAATATTGAGAGGGTGTCCAGAAATGAGACAGCGGCAACACAATGAATTAATCTTACCATTAGAGGAGGACTATAACATAACATTAGTGATGCAAATAAACAAGACAAAACACGACAAAAGAAGCTCACTTCAACAACAATTTCGTCAGCAAATTTGTGTTAACACGTATCATTTTGTTTTACATGCTGTCGCAAATTATGTAATTTTAGAGAATTCGATATATTGGTATACGTATGGAAAACTTGACCAATCCGAAAATCAGCTGTACCAGGGCTCACCTTGGTGCTAACGTTATATACAGTGTCACGGATGATGTCCGTCAACCACCAACACATCATGGCATCGGAAACTATGCACCTGTTTTCCAGGCCAGTTGGTCATCTTTCGATTTTGGTTGCCAGTTTATTCTTTACCTGTACTTTACCTGTACCTGTTCCTGTACTTGTACCTTTACCTTTATCTGTACCTGTATTGTAATTTTATTGACATTTTGAAAGGCCACTTGGTTGGTAGGGACCTTATTGAACTTTTACCTTTTCGACTTTCTCAACTCTCTTTACCCACGTAATGTGCGAAAAGGCCCAACAGACCACATATAGTAGTTTTAAGCTTTACATCAATAATATTAAGTGATTTTTTGCGGGTTAACTTTTCCCGGCTTAATATTTCTAGAAACTAGAGCTTCGCTCTGTTGTCTGAGCGGCACAACCGAAACCTCCAACAACTACAAATAGGTACCTATAAGGGAACGGCAATTCCATTTTCCTTGTATAAAATGCAACGCGCTATTAGAAAGTCACCAACTGCCCTGCCTAATCCTTAGAACCCGATAATCCAATCCCAAACATTTCCCAAAACTCCTTTCATCCCAGCAGTCGATTCGGCTGGAGAGTGGAGACCAGCGGCGCGCGGCGTCGTCTCCGGGCCAGTGTGTCGGTGTGGCGCGGGCTGTCTCTGCCAGTGTGTCGGTGTGGCGCGCGCTGTCTCTGCCAGTGTGTCGGTGTGGCGCGCGTTGTCTCTGCCAGTGTGTCGGTGTGGCGCGGGCTCTCTCCGGGTCAGTGTGTCGGTGTGGCGCGCGCTGTCATAAAGACATAAAGACATAAAAGAAAAGTGCAACAAAGAGCCTCTTGGGCCCATCCGAGGTTGCACCCCACCCCACCCCCCCCCCCCCCCCCCCCCCCCCCTCCACCAGTCTCGCCCCTTCAAATCACCTTACTCTACCTGCATAAAAGAAGGCTAGTCCCACGAGTATTTATGAACTAATCCCTTCTCTGTAAAGTATTTATCTAATCTAATTTTGAAGGAAGCAAGTGTCACTGCATCAGCGACATCCCCTGATAGCATATTCCAATGTCCTACAACCCTTCTACTGAAAAATGACTGTCGTAGCCTAGTCCTACTTTGTTTCATAATGAGTTTATGCTGATGACCTCTACCTCGATTTTCCCTATTGAACTCAAACATACCCTTTAAATATCCAGAATGCTGACTATTTACAAATTTGAAGACTTCAATTAGATCTCCTCTTAGCCTTCTATATCTAAGTGAAAACATACCCAATTTTTTAATCTATCTTCATAAGGTAAACTACCAAGACAATTAACCATTTTTGTTGCCCTTTTTTGAACTCTTTTTAACAACCAGCAATCTTTCTCATATGTTGGAGACCAGGCTTGTACACAATACTCCAAATGTGGTCTAACGTATGCACAATACAGTTTTGTTATTACCTTTTCACTCTTGTAGGAAACATTTCTGTTAATGGCCCTTAGCATTCTAAGTGCCTTTTTCCTAGCTTCTACAACCTGGTCTGACGCTGATAGTCTATTGTTTACCACGACACCTAAATCCCTTTCCTTTTCAATCTGCTCCATTTTCTCCCCACCCATTTCATACCTATGTTTACTGCTAACCCGTCCAGCGTGCATAATCTTACATTTACTCAAATTGAATTTCATCTGCCATGCTTCAGACCACTCAACTAGCTTGTCCAGATCTGATTGAAAAACATCCTGATCATGTTTTCCTCTAATAATCCTGACAACTTTTAGATCGTCTGCAAATTGCAAGACTTTGCTGTCTATACTGTTCTCAATTGCATTCACAAATATTATAAAAAGCAATGGGCCCAGGACTGAGCCCTGTGGAACCCCACTGAGAACCTCCTTTCATTGTGATTGGTATCCATTCAATATAACCCTTTGCTGGCGTCCTGAAAGCCACGTTTCTATCCAATCCAGAATCTTGCCCCTGATCCCATGCATTTTAAGTTGCAACCCCAGTCTTGTATGGGGGACTTTGTCAAATGCTTTACTGAAATCAAGAAAAGCTACATCTAGCTGTTTACCCTGATCAAAGCTATCTGTTGCAACATCCAAAAACTCCAGAAGATTAGTTAAACAAGAACGGCCCTTCCTAAAGCCATGCTGTGTATCCTTGATGAGTTCATTTTGCTCCAAGAATTCAACGATCTTATCTTTGATGATTGATTCAAGCACCTTGCAGACTAATGAGGTCAGACTAACCGGTCTATAGTTTTCCTCTTTACTTCTATCTCCCTTTTTATGAATAGGAACAACATTTGCTCTTTTCCAATCAAGTGGAATTTTACTATCTGCGAGTGATTTAGAAAATATTATGGCTAATGGAACCGACAACTCCCTTTCAGATTCTCTTTAAAGTCTAGCATGGATTTCATCAGGTCCTTCTGCCTTGTTAGGCCTTACTTTCTTTAGATATTCTAGAACAAGTTCACTACATATGCCACCTAGCTCTCCTATAGTCTCCTCTGTCTCTAGCTCAGGTTGAAGTGCTGCAATACTACTCTGGTTTTCGATAGTAAAGACAGATTGAAACTGATCATTAAGCACTTCAACCATTTCACTGTCCTTGCCAGTGTGTCTCTGCCAGTGTGTCGGTGTGGCGCGCGCTGTCTCTGCCAGTGTGTCGGTGTGGCGCGCGCTGTCTCTGCCAGTGTGTCGGTGTGGCGCGCGCTGTCTCTGCCAGTGTGTCGGTGTGGCGAGGGCTGTCTCTGCCAGTGTGTCGGTGTGGCGCGCGCTGTCTCTGCCAGTGTGTCGGTGTGGCGCGGGCTGTCTCTGCCAGTGTGTCGGTGTGGCGCGCGCTGTCTCTGCCAGTGTGTCGGTGTGGCGCGGGCTGTCTCTGCCAGTGTGTCGGTGTGGCGCGGGCTGTCTCTGCCAGTGTGTCGGTGTGGCGCGCGCTGTCTCTGCCAGTGTGTCGGTGTGGCGCGGGCTGTCTCTGCCAGTGTGTCGGTGTGGCGCGGGCTGTCTCTGCCAGTGTGTCGGTGTGGCGCGCGCTGTCTCTTAGCGCAGTCGCGGTGTGATACCATCATAACTCAGTCGGCGGCGGCGGGCCGGCGGCGGCCACCGCGGACAGTTTACGCCCCGGCTCAGACACCGACACCCATCAACGTCGCTCGTCGGGCTCGACGGGGCGTAATCAGGCCGCTGGTCGGCTCAGCGGCCAAATGGAGCACCGCGGCCCGCGCCGCGCGCGCGCCAGCCGAAATAAAGACGCCGGAGCCGGCTCTCGGCGAAATGAGCCCGCCAGCGTCCGGCTGAGGATTCAGAGAAGAGTGGGGACCAGGATGCAGGCGATTAAAGTGAGCCAATTTTAAATGAGTGTTTGGCTTCGATAAGAGGTCAACCACTTTATATCTGTTGGTGAACAAAGCCGGCGACTGAATCGACTAAATACAGAAGCAATTTAGTTTCTTTTCGTATTTTAGATAGGTTGAACTTACTTAATTAATTGATTACAAAAGATGTTCGATCATTTCATTTCCCACATTTCCTACATTTCTGAAATTTTCAAATATACGCCGGTTATAGTGACAAATATGAAGTAGTGCTTCTTAAAACGATTATGATATTTTTTCTCTCTCGAAAACGTCACTTAGCTTGAGAAAAAACATTTGTGAAGATAAAGTCATTATTGATCAATAGAGAAAACCTTTAACCCGCGAGTCACTGGGGGAGGGGAGGGGGCTTTTTTAGCCTCCCCTGAAGGATATTTAGAATATCTCAAGAACGAAGGCAGATATCGACGCCAAACTTGCAGTACCTTTCTGGGCATCATTTTTACACATGTCAGCAAAAGGAAAATGCTGGGGTTTTAATCTGTCACGAGAAAATTACGTCATAGGGACGTCACTTCCGACAGATTTCGAGCCAAATTAAGCCGTACATTAAACAATTATAGAAAATACAGTTTTAAAGATAACTACACTTTACATACATCAAATAACAGTTAATGAACAGTGCTATAAAACTGCTATCTCGAAAGTTGCATTTATTGCATCACGAGATTTACAAAAATTCGGGTAATACAAATTATATTTTTCCAAATATTTTCGAATTTTGTGATAATTTAAAAACACGGAATATATATGGTAGACAGTAGTGTTGTGAATATGTGTAGCGAGTTTAAAGTCATTATCATCAACGGCTACTAACTTATGACCTTTCGAAGGTAAACAAATGGTCGGTCCACATAGCACATAATTTGTGGCTTGTATAATTGTAAGATTCGAAACATAAAAAACACTTACATTCGAAACTATTGATAGAGCTCCGATCTAGTCAAATGTAAATGCAATCATCAAATCTTCATCCTCTCATCCATCGAACTTCGCGATCATAGAAAATAAAAACAAACCAGACCCTCAAGGTTGATCTCTAAACAGGTACACACGGCGGTGACGAGAGATGACGTCATCTGCACAAAACTACCAAATAAGGGTGGGCCTTGCTAAGTCCCAAATTTAAAAATCAAACTTGAATTTCACGAGGACCAGATAGCTGTGTTTGTTTTAAATGTTGCCTTCCTAAATTCCATTACATAGCCACTAACTTGGCTATCTCAACTCAACACTAATGTTAAGGTGGGAATGTTACTTTAATCATTTATGCTCGATTAATTGCGTATTTATGAATGAGTGGCATAGTCTAAGAAAGCTACGTTTGTCATCACATTTCTATCAATCGTAATACCGCTCCTCCCTAAAATCCCGCGTCAAGGGACCGTCGCTACTCACTGTATGTCTTCAGGTCGTCGAGACAGAACGGTTTCGGCGCGCGGTGTCCAGCCGGCGCGGCTGCCGGGGTTGGTGACGGGGTCTGGCCTCCGCTGCAGCTGCTGGGTGAGCCGATCGCAGCGTCCTGCGGCGGCATTGTCACCCTCTGTCGCTTGATCGGGGGCGACGCCGCCGCCAGCCGCACCGCCGCGGCGGCTGTGAACGGGTTGGCAGCCGCAGCCGCGTAGTACCTGGCGATGGAGATAGATATGTCGGTTTTATGATATACGAGCTATAGTCGGTTGGTTGGCGGCCCTAGCCGCGTGATGGCTGTAAATATTTATACACATGGGTTGTTTGTGGTGTAGTAAACCGCTCCAGTTTGCATTCAATGGTTTGTGGTATGTATGTACCTAAACAAGGCCGCTTGAAATTATGTTTTGCAGTCAGCAGCACTGTCATGCATTCAGAAGGGTCTGGGGATACCTTGGTAACGTTTATGGTGGAGTTACTGATTTTAAAACCCAGCACGTAATAACACCAATTACCAATAATGCAAGTTGTAAGCCACTTTCAAACGCTCTTGCACTTAAAAATGTACTGTAGAAAACGCACTTTGAACTCGCACGGCTTCTACCGCAGAGAATGGAATTATTCGGGAAAAGCTGGGGTAAACAAGCTTGGTGGGCCCAGCAGTACTTGTTTTTATCCTGTCGCTTATTTGGGTGCGCTTGAAGATTGATGAGGAAACCCAAAGCAGGAACGACGTCGATATTCTTATTTTTGTCAACGTCTGCGTAAATTTTCCACTTATTGGTAATACAACAGCGTAAATATATCCAACAGCGTAAATATATGAAGTAAATACTCTTTGGTCGGCTTTAGCCACTTCACACAGGGCGCTCGATAATGCTGTCGGTACTTCAGTGCATGTAGTCATCATGACACGATGGTGTTTTGACAGGCGCTATGACTAGCATACACATGTTTGACACACGGATTGGCTGACTTCAATATGCTGACAGGTTATAAGTTGGGTTACGAGACTTTGCAATTCAGAACAGAAGGATGCCAACAATGGCGTGTTCAGATCAAGGGGTGCGAAAAACATCACCTGCAAAAGCGTAATAAATACGATCCACAAAGGACTGTGTGCGAGTTACAATGGGAATGCAGCAAAAGATTCTCAGGTACAAAGTTGAAATGGCTGGGCCAATATGGGTCACAGTGAGGGGTTAACCATTTTGTTTTGCAAATGCACAGTCACAACAGATTCAGATTACATTTATATTCAGATCCATAATATTTTTTTATTCAAAATGATTCAACGTATTTCGGGGTTATCATCTGCGACTTAAGAATTTCTAGTCGGCGATTAGTCTTAGATAGGCGATTAGTCGGCGATTAGTCTTAGATAGGTGATTAGTCGGCGATTAGATGGTCACAATATAGAGCCGTCGGCGATTTTGTGAATTAAATAAAATAAATAAATAAATAGCGTGGTCGAGCAAGAGCGGATTACACGAGCATTATCTTCAGCTGCTACACGAGCATTATCTTCAGCTGCGCAGTAACTCACTTGTCAGCCGGGAACGCCCAAGCTGTCAGTGCCGACCTTAAGTGAAATATTTCAGGTGAGATGCCCATTTTAAGCTCGCCGCTCCAGCCGGCGTTTGCCGTGGCGTTGTTTGGCATTGGTCCCACTGCTGCAGTGTGATGGCTTTCTCTGGCCGTCGGCAGCAGTTTCGCCCGATTTCTGCTAATCCATAGTGGCTGAGGAGTGACGTCACATATCTGCCTTCCGCGGAACCTGAGACGACCCCACCGCCCGCGGCCTGGGAACCCGAACACTTGCCCATGCGGCGTCTGCCCAGCCGTCGCGTCCCCAGCCAAGCTGAGCTGAGGCTAAGGATAAGGGATGGCGGATGCAGCAGCCCTTCCTGTTCTCGTTCTCACTTAAGTGTGGCAGTGAGCGGCGGGATTCGACTAATGCAATAATCAGACTAGGCTTCGATTCAATTCAAGTCGATGCGTCATTGCATGGGCGGATCCAGAGGAAGGACAACGGGGCCTTGCCCCCCCCCCCCCCCAATCACTGACATCGGCGCAAATTTGACACATTTCCTGAGATAATATAATATCTAAGCAACTTTTACTAAGGAAAATTGGTTTTAAATCAGTTATCGATGCACTAGCAAGCGAAATCCGATGAGTTTTCAGAATTGTGTGAGACTTTTTGGGATTCGCCCCCTCCCCCAAACTGACCCAAACCACCCATTCTGGATCCGCCCTTGCGTCATTGAACCAACACCACTGGGGTGGCCTGAGTGGGCCGGTTGCCCGGTGCCGGCTCAGAGCCGCACTGCAATGGCTCGGCCGAGCGGCCCCACCACTAACGGTTGGCAGCACTCGGGCGTTTGGGCGTTAAAAACCTACTACACCATAGGGTTCCCATGTTAAATCGATGATTTTCAGACGAGACTGTCTCGTAACTTATGATACATATTTTAAATCCGACTTCTGGAACAGATAGCTACAAACCTTAGATACAACGTTTATATTTATCATTTTTCGGTATTCCGGGCGTAAAGGGGTTAAATGGGCTTGGGGGTTAAAAAATGTCGGAACGACCGCTGACCGCTTCCAAATGCTAGTACAGTACTGAAATATACACTACTTCGACTACTACTTCGTAGTATAATTTAATATGAGCGCTTCCACATGCTACTACATGTACTGCAAATACACTACTTTGTCTACTACTTCGTATATTTGCTGGCGTTTAATTCAATAAATAAAGATATAATCTATGGAAATATAAGTTATTGATAGCAAGCAATACCTTTAATTTATAATAGACAAAACAATTACGATACAAATTCTATCTTGTCTAATTCATTTGGGCGTTACATTCCTTACTGTTCTACCCGTTGTTCTATTACCCTGCGGCCGAGCGCCTCTGAGAGTTAGACTGCACCGCAAGACACGATCCCGCTCGCGGCCACGAGCCGAGATCGCGGCGGCAGCGGGCGGGCAGTCAGGAAGCGGCCGTGAGCGTGGAGCACTGCAGGACTGAGGCTCCAGTGTTTTGAGCTAGGAACTGAATCGTTTGTTAGTGTAGTTGTTCAAGAATGAAGTTTTTCCTTTCAATATAGCAATACTGGAATCAGACACGTAGCCAGGATTTCGTCCTTTCGTCCAAGGGGGGGGGGGCGCCTCGAAAGGGCCCCTTCTTAAACGTTAAAAGGGCCAAACAAAACGGATGAAAAGGCGCGTTACAAGGATGGAAATCCAGTATGACAGGTATGTATACCCTACGTTGGATTTGATTTGATATGGATTGCCATTCCAACTTTTAGGAGCTGGAGTTAGCAAACTGTCATATCAACTTTGGAACCAGCGACACCAATTTGGAATCAGCTATACCAACTTTGAATATTTTTGTTAAGCTCAAGACCTGGAATTCTTTAAACAAATTGCGCCGCGGAGCGGCGCGAAAATTTGCAGTCTTATGCCCTAGATATTTCTCATCATTTTCATCAATGCGTCGCATTGCGTATGGTGCGGACCTCTAAAAATGATATTTTGTGCGATAAAAGTGCGGTAAAAAAGTGCTTAAGTGAACTATTTTGCCCAATTATATAGGAAAGTAGCAACATAACACATAAATGCGCCGAGAAACGCAGCATTTTTTATCTCTTCTAACCCGCATATAATTTAATTTGTAGTTACATTGCGCCGCGGAGCGGAACCAAAATTTTGAGTTGTATTCCCTGGACAACTGCATTCTTACTGTTGAAAGGCCCAGGGTCCCTTTAGGTCGTCTAGGGGCCCCTACGAACTTTTCAACGCCCTTCCGACCTGTCCAGGGACTCATCTGGGATCCGTGAAGCGAAAAGACATGATGTGGAGTGGGTGGTATATATATATATATATATATATATATATATATATATATATATATATATATATATATATATATATATATATATATATATATATATATATATATATATATATATATATATATAAAATACAAAGAGGGCTTACCTACAAGACAAATTTAAATCAGAGCTTTCGGGTATATTGTAACACCCTGACGAAAGGTGTTACAATATACCCGAAAGCTCCGCTTTTAATATTTTCTTGTGTAGTCTTTCTCTTTGTATTTAATCTTCATCTAGGATCTCTACGTGCTTTTGGCCCTTCCGGTCTGACCATGGACTCCTCTGACCTGCCAAGAAGCCCCTCTTGTGTGTCAAGGTTCTCATTCGGCCTGTTCAGAGGTCCTTCTGACCTGGCCAGGGACTGCACTGGCTGCTTTGTCGCCCTGCCGACATGCTCAGGGTCCCCTCCGACCTGCCCAGGGACCCCTCCAATCTGGCTGGCTAGGAACTCATCCGGCATGTTCGAGGGCCCTTCCGACCGGCCCAGAGACCCTTTCGGTCTAGCCAGGGGCCTCTCTGACTTGCCCAGGAGCCCCTCCGATCTGTCCAGCGACTCTTCTGGTCGGACTGCGCTGACTGCTTTGTTGCCCTGCCGACATGCTCAAGGAGCCCTCCGACATGCCCCAGGGCCCCTCCCTGCATGTTCAGAGGCCCTTCTTACCCGCCCAGGGGTCCTTTCGGTCTGGTCAGGGCCCCTCCGATCTGCACAGGGGCCCGTTGAGCTTTCCAGGAGCCCTCTGGTCTCTCCAGGGACCCCCTAGCCTCACAAGGGGCCCTTCCAACCTGGCAAGGGACTGTACTGGCTGATTTGTCGCCTTGCGACATGCTCTGAGAGCCCTTCGGCCTACCCAGGGACCCCTCCGTGCTGACTAGGGGCCCATTCGACATGTTCAGGGCCCTTCTGACCCACTTTTGGGCTCATTCGGTCTGATCAGGGGCCCCTCGGACCTGCACAGGGGCCCTTTTAACTTCCCAGGGGCGATCTGGTCTGTCCAGGGGCCCTCCAACCTGCTCAGAGGCCCTTATGACCTGGCTAGGGAATGCGCTGGCCGCTTTATCGCCCTGCCGACATGCTCAGAGGCCTCTCGACCTGCTGGGGGACCTGTCTGTACTGGCTAGGGACCCATTCGACGTGTTAAGGGGCCTTCTGACCCGCTCAGGGGCCCTTTCGGTCTGGCCAGGGGCCCCTCTGACATGCACAGGGCTCTTTTGAACGTCCAAGGGGCCCTCTGGTCTTTCAGAGAGGGCTCTGGTGGCCCTTAAGTTCTCTAGACTCTCTAAAGACCACGCTTCGCGTGGTAAAGAGTCCATGATACCGCTCTTCGCGCGGTCTCGTCGGCCCTTTTCGGCACGCTGCGCGCGATGAAAAGGGCCCTCCTATCCTCCGGGGGGGGGGGGGGGGGCACCCGCCCCCCGCCCTTGTGTACGTGCCTGACTGGAAAATACGATATCAACCCAAAACATAAACTTTGATACATTGTTCTCAACTTGTGTACCTTGCATGCCTACTACAAGTTCAGTCGGGTCCCAACGTTCGATACAATCTCAGTCTCAAGACACTGGTTTGGTCAACTTGAAAGCACCATATCGGCGAGTACTCTCTCCGCCACCACCATCGCATACCACCACACCCACAGACGGAATCAGAGCCTCGTCGTCGGAGTTTTCGCATAGTTCCTAGCGGCACAACCCACTGCGGTCGCGACACAGCCGGTTAGTGAGGCCACGCGGCGGTATCGGGCTCGTCCATCGTCCTGGGGTCGAGCCATTCGCCTCCGTGACCCTGCTCACGCTCCTCGGATGTCGAGTGTGTGCCGTGTGCGGAATGGCTTCAGGCGGTCGCCCCTGCGACCCGATCACTTGCCGCGGATTGCTCCACGGAGCACTGGTTAGTGCGGCAATTGGTCGACCCGGGCACACGATCCACCGTGAGTGTTGAGTGTTCACAGAATCGCTGCGGTTCAGGAGTTTGAACTTTGATGTTAAAGTTTATTCAAATTCCGTGTCCTCCGAATCGTGCTCTGCTGTCACCGTCAGCGCTCCACTGTCACCGCCAGCGCCCCACTGTCACCATCAGCGCCCCCACTGTCACCACCAGCGCCCCACTGTCACCACCAGCGCCCCACTGTCACCACCAGCGCCCCCACTGTCACCACCAGCGCCCCCACTGTCACCACCAGCGCCCCACTGTCACCACCAGCGCCCCACTGTCACCACCAGCGCCCCCTGTCACCATCAGCGCCCCACTATCACCACCAGCGCCCCACTATCACCGTCAGCGCCCCACTATCACCACCAGCGCCCCACTATCACCACCAGCGCCCCACTGTCACCACCAGCGCCCCACTGTCACCACCAGCGCCCCACTGCCACCACCAGCGCCCCACTGTCACCACCAGCGCCCCACTGTCACCACCAGCGCCCCACTGTCACCACCAGCGCCCCACTGTCACCACCAGCGCCCCACTATCACCACCAGCGCCCCACTGTCACCACCAGCGCCCCACTGTCACCACCAGCGCCCCACTGTCACCACCAGCGCCCCCACTGTCACCACCAGCGCCCCACTGTCACCACCAGCGCCCCCACTGTCACCACCAGCGCCCCACTATCACCACCAGCGCCCCACTGTCACCACCAGCGCCCCCTGTCACCATCAGCGCCCCACTATCACCACCAGCGCCCCACTATCACCGTCAGCGCCCCACTATCACCACCAGCGCCCCACTATCACCACCAGCGCCCCACTGTCACCACCAGCGCCCCACTGTCACCACCAGCGCCCCACTATCACCACCAGCGCCCCACTGTCACCGCCAGCGCCCCACTATCACCACCAGCGCCCCACTATCACCACCAGCGCCCCACTGTCACCGCCAGCGCCCCACTGTCACCATCAGCGCCCCACTATCACCACCAGCGCCCCACTATCACCACCAGCGCCCCACTATCACCACCAGCGCCCCACTGTCACCGCCAGCGCCCCACTGTCACCACCAGCGCCCCACTATCACCACCAGCGCCCCACTGTCACCACCAGCGCCCCACTGTCACCACCAGCGCCCCACTGTCACCACCAGCGCCCCCTGTCACCATCAGCGCCTCCTGTCACCACCAGCGCCCCCACTGTCACCACCAGCGCCCCCACTGGCACCACCAGCGCCCCCACTGCCACCACCAGCGCCCCACTGTCACCACCAGCGCCCCCTGTCACCATCAGCGCCCCCTGTCACCATCAGTGTTTCGCCTGTATCGGTAGCAGTTGCGCCAGTGTCCACGCCTTTCCCCGGCGTCGCCAGCAGATCTAATTAATTAGTCTGGTGATTACCGGCGGCCAGATTAGTGGCGGCACCGCGCCGGTCCGTCCTGGTGGTCAGTCCGCGCCACCCCTGTCCTGTCTTTCAGACCTCGCGGGGTGAGAACGAGGAGGGACTATGACGTCAACTGAAACGAGGATGTCGACCCGTTGTAATCTACAGCGAAGATGTCGACCCGATGTGGTCTACTGCGAGGATGTCGGCCCGATGTGGTCTGCCATCCTATTGTTAGCCAAAGTCGCCCTAAACGGTGAGGTCTTTGGATAATTACATTGCGTGTCATTGTCAGACTGGCTCTGAACGACTGCGCGCTCGCGCTGATTAGCGCTATAATGACTTTTCTGCCATGGACACTTTGTCAGTGGTTCATTTCCTGCATCGGATTAGTTCCAAGACGGCGGCACTATTAATTCAGCAGCTCAGTATGGTTGGGGTCGTTAATTAATGCGATTTAAACGTTCGTTGCAGCTTTCGGCAAGGCAATTCCTGAAAGCGAATGCCACCACCTGAATACTACCGGTATTCAGCTCAGCTCAGAAGTAAGAGATTAACATGCAGGGATCTGCGTGCAAACTAGACCAATACAAATTGTACAGATAGGATACAATCTATATTCGTCCGGCTATTCAGCCAGCTTCATTCAGAATAGCCAACTGATTTAGGCGTTTTCTGTTCTAGGCGTGGTGAGACTGAATACTCGACTGCATTTGTCGCTCTCCTTAACAAGCTCAGGTTGTGAGATATTGAAAATCGTCGTGATTTTAAACGAACCGATTGAACGTTCATTTAGCTTGCGGATGAGCCTCTTATCAAAAAGTCAGGCGCAATTTCATCTGGTGTTGATTTGACCTTTGGTGACTGGCGTTGGCTCTCATGTCAATGTGCTTACAATATGACTCAAAAACGAAGCACAACATTTCTGAGTAAAGCAGCATTAGAGCGGAGATCAACTGTCGAGTACTGTCAGATCTAAGGTTACACTCGTACACCACGATGTTTATAGTCCTGCTATACAGGTTTACCGCTTCATACTGACATCTTAAAACAAACACATTTTCTGCTACACCCCGTTTATGCCCTAGGGATGACACCTGTTTAAACGAGTCGGCTCCTGGTGAAATCTATGTCGCGACTTGGCAAACGAAGCGACCGCCGCCCGGCTCATAATGAGAGGCATCAGAACGATATATCAAGTCAGTGCTATTTCTACCTGCACCACACCTGGCACAACAACCCGCCACAGGGCGGCGTTGTTATATCGATGCATCAATCCAGTATTGGCGAGTGACGCCGCATCTGTAGCCGTCACTCAGCCGGCTGACATCTGTCGCCAATTTGTCAGACCTCCCCACCACGCCCCTGCCATCTCATCCCACCGCTTTTTCGGATGCCCCCACCTTCCACTTCCGTCGCCTCTCTCTCTTTCTCTCTCTACATCCTCCCTGCCTTGCCGCGCCGCGCCCATCCCGGCGCGGCGGCTCCTTTAGCGGCGCGCACGTCGCCGCGAGACAGCCGTGCGCCACAGCCGGGGAGATGAGCTCCCGGCGCCCCTGATGAGTGTCTGTGTAAACATCAGCCGCAACAGGTGCCAAAGTCACGCCGCCGTCCGCCGCCGTCCGCCGCCGGCTGAGTCACCGGCTAAAATTATTCCGCCCGCCCGCAAGCGGCAATCCCGGCGCGCCGCGCCATTCGCCACGCCATTCGCCGCGCCACTTTGGCCGCGCGTGATTAGGCGCTAACGACGCGTGCGGCCATCTCGAAGCGGCCGCCGCACTGTTACTTTGAGGTCACGAACACAACAGCGGCGACGGCGTCGGCTTCAGCGAAAACAAACTCTGTCGGTCGGCATACTCAGCCGGCGGCGGCGGCGGCGGCTGCTCTGAGAGAGACGCGCCAAGCGTCAGTCGCTGGCGACCTCCAGCGTCACTCCCCCTCCCCCTAGTCCCCCGCGGTAACGAGCGGTGACATGCGGCTCTCGAATGTGACGCGAACTATCGGTAATTAATGACTGTCCCCCTCAGACGACCGAGAGGTGCAGCGCTGTTGGCCATCGAAGACGGACGGCGGCGGAGAGAGACGTCAGCCGCAGGGATCATCAGACACGGAGAGCCGTCCGCGGAAAATTGGAACACTTAACTGATGGTGGGGTTCCTTTCATCTATAATAGGTGTCGTGGGTGGAATATTTAAAGCCTTTCAAATGACGCTCTTCGGTCTCATAGACTGTCTCAGCTAAATGTCAAAGTATTCGTTTAAAGTGATTTAGAGTGGCGTGTTTCCTCTCCCTGATTAGTGTCACTCCGAGTGATGTGTCACTCAGTGTCACTCCGAGTGTCGTGAGTCTCTTTCCAGGCACCCAAACCGTCCAGGCCCGGTCAATTGGGGCCGCCGCGCGTGGTTTTTGGCGACTCCCGCCATCCCACATTGGCACTGCAGCGCCCGGGGCGACGAGTGACGGTTTGTAAAAATAAACCACTGTTGCGCTCTAGCAGGGATACGCCGCTTCTCTGTCTGCTGGTGCCCTGTGCTCTGCCCTGTGCTCTGCCCTGTGCTCTGTCTGCCCTGTGCTCTGCCCTGTGCTCTGCCCTGTGCTCTGTCTGCCCTGTGCTCTGCCCTGTGCTCTGCCCTGTGCTCTGTCTGCCCTGTGCGCTGCCCTGTGCTCTGCCCTGTGCTCTGTCTGCCCTGTGCTCTGCCCTGTGCTCTGCCCTGTGATCTGCCCTGTGCTCTGTCTGCCCTGTGGTCTGCCCTGTGCTCTGCCCTGTGCTCTGTTTGCCATGTGGTCTGCCCTGTGCTCTGCCCTGTGCTCTGCCCTGTGCTCTGTCTGCCCTGTGGTCTGCCCTGTGCTCTGCCCTGTGCTCTGTCTGCCCTGTGGTCTGTCCTGTGCTCTGCCCTGTGCTCTGTCTGCCCTGTGCTCTGCCCTGTGCTATGTCTGCCCTGTGCTCTGTCTGCCCTGTGGTCTGCCCTGTGCTATGTCTGCCCTGTGCTCTGTCTGCCCTGTGCTCTGCCCTGTGCTATGTCTGCCCTGTGCTCTGTCTGCCCTGTGGTCTGCCCTGTGCTCTGCCCTGTGCTCTGTCTGCCCTGTGGTCTGCCCTGTGCTCTGCCCTGTGCTCTGCCCTGTGCTCTGCCCTGTGCTCTGTCTGCCCTGTGCTCTGCCCTGTGCTATGTCTGCCCTGTGCTCTGCACTGCGTTCCCGTGCGCCTGCCAGGCTTCTGTGGCCGCGGGTCCGCGTTTCCAACCAAACTCAAGCGACCAAAACACCATACGACAACGCAATCACACATATTGCGTACGGAATCTGTGGATAGATGCTGTCATTCTGAGAGGTAGAACAGGTCAGACTGGCGTTCAGACGAGCGGGCACAGGCGCCACCATTCAGACAAACAAGCCGCGCGGAGGAAGCGGAACGGAGGGAGCACCGGAAAGTGTCCCGGAGTGACACATCCGAGAGGGCCCGAATAAGGCGAATGAAAGGATAATACAACAAAAGATTGCGAGGAAATAAAGGTATACGTAATAGCTGGTGCATAATGGGAGAGCCTGAACAATCAACTGCGTAAATGGAGTGCATGCCTCGGGCACAATAGGCGTAAATGGGCTTCATCCTGAGGACCATTAGAAACAAGAAAGAAATGTAAATCTAGTGTCTGAGAGTCTGACTTACTACCCAGCTTAGCATGCATAGCATAGATAGTTACAGATCATATAGATATATATAGCATAGTGATAGCATAAATCATTGTTGCGAGTAATTCACTGGTCTATGCAATATTTGTATTCAAGCGGAGTTACTACTCTAAGTTGCTGTCATATGAAAACTATCCAGAATATAGACGATTGTTTAGTAGTTGGAGCACAGACATTTCACTTAAAGGTACATTTAAAGATATTTTAGTTATTTATCAAACATATTAGTATTCTTCGAACAGTCAGCGAAATTAGATAAATATGTTTGAGATCCATTGGAAAATCTAGATAGGAGACCAGTTTATGACGCCAAAGAACTTTCCAGTCCCAGCAGGAATAAATGGGGAATTCCAGAAAGCGCATGGCAGGGACGGCCATTTTTGAGCGGTCGTGACAACGAAAGCGGCAGCACACCAACGCCGGGCCTGATTCAAACTTTGTCCAGGCGTCAGCATGCAGACCCATTTGAGTTTTGCGAAATCCTTCCATCGCTCACGGTTTTTGCAAATATTAAAAGGTTATGCCGCCTCGCGTCGGCCCCCGGCGAGAAAAGTTTCTGCATAGTGGGCGGCGGCGGCCGGCCAACAACGCGTTTAATCAGAGTGGCTCCATGACATGTCCAAAGGGGCTGCGGGCCCAAGTTAGTTTCGCCTCCACCCCTCCCTCCACTCATCCGCAGCACTTCGCATAGCCACGCTACGCAATTATGACACGCAATAGCCACGCTTATTCGTGGAGTGTCGGTTGCTGTCAATACAATACGCAGAATGCGGTAAAAATAGCGGAGTTTTTGCATCTCGTTTTGGTCTGACAGCAGCCGGGATAATAGCTGTCGGTGAAGTGTCATCTCTGTCGCTTCATAGGAGTGAATGGGAGCCTTAATGCAGGTTAATGGCTTACTAACACCAGCAAAAAAG
This sequence comes from Chirona hameri, assembly GCA_036785665.1. Lineage (NCBI taxonomy): Eukaryota > Metazoa > Arthropoda > Thecostraca > Balanomorpha > Balanidae > Chirona > Chirona hameri. The sequence continues at coordinate 24,997 of JAXIVJ010010930.1, read as the reverse complement.
CGGGCCTAAAACGCTGTGCTGTGTCGGAAACCTGTTACATGGTGCTGATCAAATAGCATTACTAACACCAGACAAAGCGGGCCTAAAACGCTGTGCTGTGTCGGAAACCTGTTACATGGTGCTGATCAAATAGCATCATAAAGCCGCCGCTGCGATAAAAACGCCGACAAAAACATGAACGCATGCCGTAAAGGCGCCACGGAGGAGCCGTAAAGGGACCGAATTAGAGCAACGTAGCAGCTCAATACCGCCACACCGAGGTGCATTGCCAGCCTTCACAGAAATAGACGTGCGTAGATTGGTGTACGTAGGGTGTAGGTTTTGTGCTCCACTCGATAATCTTTTTTGAGGCTAAGCACATCACAAGCTATCCGAATAAACCATGGAAGTTGATATATAACATGCGGATCAACGCATAAGATGGATAGGTATTTCCCTTGCCTCATATGTAGGGATTTCCCTTATTCTCATATGTATTTGTCCTGACTTAGCATTGATGCTAATTGACGATGAAAACACTTAGAAATTCGTAGAGAAAAGGATCCCCTTCCTGGTGTAGGATGAACTTCATATGCCAGAAGCGACCAATGACACAAGCACACATCACGTACCCAATCAGATCTTTCATGGATAAGCTAGACATCGACCGTCTACCTTCTACCAGCAGGTGATAAGCAGTTCATGTTTTCAAGCTGTTCTACCGCTTCGAGAAACTAGCCCAGGTGCGGGTGTGTGGATTTGACAGACACCTCCCATCTCGCCTGGCCACCATTAGACACGGGGACATCAGTACAGGGTGCCGGTGGGACACCCCCCCCCCCCCCCCCCCCCTCTCGTCTCGTCTGTTTAAAGGGAATAGTGAAACTTTAACATTCGTTTTTAACTGAGATAGCCAGATTGTCGGTAGTACTGAGCAATCTCCAAATCTGAAATGTTTCCTTCCAAAACGACCTAGTTGCTGAGTTTCAACGCAAAATTCGTTGGAGCTATTGGGAGCTATTTTAAAGGGACAAATCTCGTGACGTTTCGCATACGTCATTAGTATTTCTACCGCACTACGTTTTCGCTATTTGAACCGACCGCATTGAACTCTATAATATCCGGCCGCCACCGAAATGCATCATGTGTTTGGTAACAGAATTGCAAGGAATGCTCGTTCCTCGTCTGGCGTAGCCATTGGTTCAAAATCCGTTTCACGAAGCTGATTCGTCTAGATTGCGCTGTCGCCGCTGTTATGGTCCAAGGCAAACACGACAAATCTGAAACATCATGTGACTAGGTTTTAAGTAAATAATTTCGTCAATTCTAAACCGATTTACAATTGAAAATTACCAAAAGATGCTTTGTGACAATACGCATGTTTTGATGGGTGGCTGGTCGCGGTATCTACAATACATCGATTGAATTTTGACAATGTTTGTTTTGGGTTGACGGTGCCTCGCGATAAGTTCATGATGAGCTATAAATATTATTGGTCATAACTTTGTCAATTTCCATTGGATTTTCAATTGAAAATCATGCCGACACTCGTCTTGAAAAGGCACATCTTTTGATGGGTGGTTCGTACTTGTAACCTGTAACTGCAATGTTCGCTGCAGTACAAGCACATCCAGTATTTATGCCCCTATTATACATGTGACTTCAGGTTTTGAGTAAATCACTTTCTTAAAGGAAATAGTTCACCTTGGAAAATTTTTACCCAATACGATTTGATTACATTTTTTCATACAATTTCTTTTCATATTGTCAAAAATGGCCTTATATCGCGCCCATTCAGGACAGAAGACCGTAAATTTGTATTGTTTATCAAAACTATATGCATACTCTCCGAGTCAGAGTCCTGACGTCACGCGAATGTAAAAAATGGTTCAGCCAATCAGATTCGAAAGTAGTCGCGTAAAGATATACTCGCATTGGAGATGTGCCAACCGGCGGCCGGCGATTCGCTTGCTAGCACCAGCTGCAAACTGATTGGCTGATGGTATAGCCTCTGCCCGGGCTAGAACCAGTACAACATTCTTTCGCCAGCACCGCATTCCTTACCTTACCTTACTTTACCTTACACTATTGGGAATTTTGAAAGGCACATGCCTGTAGGTCCCGTTCTCGTCGAGCTCGTTACTGGTGATCAAGGCTCTTGGGTAGGAATTTGGTGCATGATGGGGGCCCAGTGTCGGTCAAGTCGGAATTTGAAGAGGTTGAGTGACGAGGCCTCCACAACCGACGGGGGGAGCGAGTTCCAGTCGTTGATGGCGCGGACGCTGAGGACATGTCTTCGGGCTCTCGACGACGCATGCGGCTTGAAGAGTTTCCAGGGATGACCTCGGTTTGTCCTCGCCGAGGCTAGGGTAACGAAATCCTCTCGGTCGATATCGAGCCCAGAGTGAAGCATCTGGTATATACCAATCATGTCGCCATGACGCCTTCGATGGTACAGGGACGGAAGCCTCAGGCACTTCAGTCTATCTGGGTACGGCTTGTCCCTGATGCTCTCCACCATTCTAGTTGCGCGCCGTTGCACCCGCTCCACCAGTTTCTGATCCGCGCGGTTGAACAGGCCCCAGATCAAGTTCCCGTACTCGAGATGCGGTCTGACAAGTGTCTTGAACAGCAGGGGTAGGGTGTGCTCGTTGATGTTCAAGAATGATCTACGGATCAGGTACATAATCTGGGTGGCTTTTGACACAGCCGACGATGCTGGCTTTCTGAACTTCAGTTCTGGGTCAACGAACACGCCGAAATCCCTCTCGGCAGAAGAGGAAGCAAGCAGGGTGTCTCTCATTGCATATGAATGCTCCGGGTTCCTGGGACCGACGTGCAGAGTTGCACACTTTACCTCATTAAATGCGAGCTGCCACCGGTCGGACCATCTGGCGATTGCGTCGATGTCACGTTGCAACTCTATTACGTCGTCCGGAGAAGCAATGCTGCGATACACCTTCGTGTCATCTGCAAAAAACTTTATTTTAGAGTTAACTACATCAGGTATGTCGTTAATGTATATTAGGAAGAGGAGCGGCCCGAGTACTGAACCTTGGGGGACCCCACTGGTGACGGGGGCCCAATGTGAGTGGCACCCCGAACCACCACCCGTTGCCTACGATCCGACAGGAAGGCCCTGATCCACTGGAGCAACTGGCCGGTCACGCCATAGGCTTGCAGCTTCTTCAGCAGGCGTTCATGGGGCACAGAATCAAAGGCCTTACGAAAATCCAAGTAGATTGCGTCTACGGGTGTTCCCTCTTCGATCGATCTGCTCCAGTCCTCAAGGACCTCCAGAAGTTGGGTGGTGCAGGGACGGTTGGCGCGGAATCCATGCTGGTGCCGTGACAGATACCCACCTGAGGTGAAATATCTCATGAGTGGATCCTTGATCAGCGACTCCATAATCTTGCAGGGCAATGCAGTAAGGCTGATTGGCCGATAGATCCTTGGAAGTCGCTTTTCCCCTTTCTTGAAGATGGGAACGACAGTGGCGAGTTTCCAAGCATGGGTATGTAGCCGCTCACAAGGGACTTGCGAAAGTTAGTGGCTAGAGGGACACTTAAGGTCTCAGATGTCTCACACAGTACTCTGGGGTGGAGACCGCCAAGGCCGGGGGAGCTGGTCGTCTTCACCGCTTTCAGCTTCTGTCGGACTGCTTCGGTGGTGATCTGTACGACATCAATACCAGGGGCGAGAGGACGCCAGAGGGGCTCCGGGACATGTGGTTCCTCTTCGGTGAAAACACTACTGAAAAAGGCATTCAGAAAATCAGCTTTCGCCTGGTCCTGATTTTGGAGGATTCCGTCTTGATCCAGTAGGTCTTCAATACCTGACTTGGTCTTTAGACGTGAGTTGGTGTATTGCCAGAACGCCATTGGATTGTTGTTGATGTCGGCTGCAATTTGTTGCTCAAAGTCTCTACGCAGATTTCTAGTTAGCTTTCTAACTACAAATCTGCTAGTTAGAAATGCTAAGTTTGTTGCGGCAACGTGTAAATCTGGCATAATCAAGTGGGTCTCTGGGCCAGGTGAATTGATGCCACAAGGTCTCTTTTCTCTTTTTGAGTTGTTTGGCTCTTCCATTAATGTATAGGTTCTTTTTCTTTGTGCGCAGTCTCGCTTTGGGAATACATTTGTCAACAGCAGAGGAGACTGTGTTCTTGAAAAAGTTGTAACTCTCAGGAAGTTCCAAATCCCTCAAGACATCCCAGTTCACTTTTTGAATCATATTGTTCAGCAACTCGAAGTTAGCTCGTCTGAAGTCTGACCTGGGGTTATCTGGTTCACTCAGTGAGGAATAGCAAGCCAGCTCAAACTTGAAGATCACATGGTCACTGCTTCCAAGCCCCAGTAAGTAATTCAAGTTATTGACCATTCCATCTTCATTAGTAAGGATCAAGTCCAGAATGTTGGAAGTTTCCCCTGGCCTATACTTGGTTGGTAGCAAGACATGTTGAAAAAGAAAGCAATCATTGATGACCTGGATCAAGCTATGCGAGTAGTGATTTTCAGGAGCAGTGGAAAACTTGTCATTCCAGTCAATATTGGGCACATTGAGGTCACCAACCACTAGTAAGTGAGATGGATTGGAGGAACATACAAATCTCAGAAGATCACCAAGTTCCTCAACACTCTGGTGATTGTTGCCAGACGGGCTTCGGTAGATGCAACCGATGAGAAGAGCATCAGCATTTACAAGTTTCAGTTGTATCCATACATGTTCCTTGAAGGTGCAGGATGGAAAGGTCTCCTGTGCAACATGTAGGCTACTTTTAACATAGATGCCAACACCCCTTGCTCCACTTGTGCCAAGATTGGGCTGATGAAGCTCAAAATTAGTATACAATGTAAAACCAGGAATACAGAAAAGAGCTGGAGCAATGGAATGTACCTGGGCCTTTGGTATAACCTTAGCGAGGGAAATTATATCAGGCTCATCACCAGCAATCAACATGCATAGGTCTTCTTTTTTGTTCAGAAATTGGTCAGCATTTGTGTACATGATTTTCAGTCCCTCCCCGTCATGACTCGCAGTATGTCTATGTAGTCACTTCTGCTGTAGCACCCTGTCCGAAGGTGCACTTACTGATCCTGGAGCATTTGTGTTTTGGTTTTTCTCTTGTGGAAGTGAGGAATCAGCTGAGTTCTGCACAGGTAGAGTGGTGGCCAGACCAACACTTACTTCTGATGACCTGCTGTTAGTCAGTGTGCCACTGTTTTGTTCCTCCGCTGTTTGCAGGGTGGGTAGGGCCACCACTGTTCCATGATCAGTGTGAACAATCTTGCCTCTTCTGATTGTGAGGTTTGCCTCACCTGCCTTCTTGCGAGTGGCAAGCTCATCCCTCAGCTTCTTTCCTTGTTCACGTTCCTTTTGCGTCATACCTGGGTTGATGTAGATGTTGCTGAAGTTAGCAGAGTTTCTCAGTTGAGGAACAAGCCTGAGGATGTCATACTTTGTGGATGGATTTTCAAGGGTAACAATCAGGAGTCGTTGCTTTCCTGGCTGTTTTTCCCCACTCGGAATGTTTTCACAGGTGAGGCAGAGAGCTTAAATGCTGCCCTTATCATGGATGTGAAGAGGGCTGTATCTTCTGCTGACCTTTCTTGAAATGTTTCACCTATGGGCTCGCTCAGGGTGTGGACAACCAGGTTGAGCTTCCTCTTTTCCTTGTCAAGGAAGTCTTCAAATGCCACTGAGACATCTTGCACAGTTTTTGCAGCACCACTTGGGATGCCCTTTTGAGCCATGACATTTGGAAGCGCAGCCACTTGCTCGGTCACTTTCCGCACCACCTCGTCACATGTGCCCTTCAGAATATCTGCATAAGAAGTTTTATCTTGATGACAATCCTTCATGCTTTGTTCAATCAGTTTGCTCTGATCAACAGCGACCTTCTCCTGCTCCTTGAAGCAACTTTCAACAAATTGGATGTGCTTGCCCACTGCAGAATCCAGTTGCTCAACTTTATATTCCAGAGCTTCCACTTTTCTAGCCTCGTCTTTCTTTCTGATGTCGTATTTGCATTCCGCACATAGCCAGGAGAGGATCTTGAACTTGTCCAGAGCACGGATGGCTGGAATTTCAATCCCTTGGCACGTGTCGTGAAACCAACCTGAGCAGCAGTCACATTGAACCCCTTCCTGCCCACTGTCAATTGCCATTGGATTTCCAATTGAAAATAATGCCGACACTCGTCTTGAAAAGTCACATCTTTTGATGGATGATTCGTACCGGTAGCTGCAATGTTCGCTGAAGTAGAAGCACATCCACCCATTTATTTACACAAACACATTTATGGGTATAGCAAATATATTTATGCACATGCACATTCATGGGTGTGACTTCAGGTCAGGCACGTAGCCAGGATTTCGTCCAGGGGGGGGGGGGGGGCGGCGCCTCGAAAGGGCCCCTTCCCGAGCGTTGAAAGGGCCCCTTCCCAAACGTTGAAAGGCCCCCCCCCCAAAAAAAAACGCATGAAAAGGCACGTTATAAGGCTGGAAAATGCAGTATGGCAGGTATGGCATGAGCCATACCAAGGTTTAGGAGCTTGAGTTAGCAAACTGCCACATCAACTTTGGAACCAGCGACACGAATTTGGAATCAGCTATACCAACTTGGAATATTTTTTTTAAGCTCAAGAACTGGAACTGCGGCGCGAAAATTTTGAGTATTATGCCCTGGGTTGGTTTCTCATCAATGCGTTGCATTGCGTATGGTGCGGACCTCTAAAATTGCTATATGGTGCGTTTAAAAGTGCGGGGGAAAAGTGCTAAAGTGAACTATTTTACCCAATAATATAGGGAAGTAGCAACATAAAACATAAATGCGCCGAGAGACCGATTTTTCTTTTTTTCCTAACCCGCATACAATTGAATTTGTAGTTAAATTGCGCCGCGGAGCGGCGCGAAAATTTTGAGTTTTATTCCCTGTACAACTGTATTCTTACTGTTGAAAGGCCCAATGTCCCTTCAGATCGTTTAGGGGCCCCTCTGACCTTTTCTACGCCCTTCCGACCTGTTCAGGGACTCATCTGGGATCCGCGAAACGAAAAGACATGATGTGGAGTGGGTGATATATATAATACAAAGAGGGCTTACTCAACAGGAAAACATAAAATCGGATCTTTCGGGTATATTGTAGCACCCTGACGAAGGGTGTTACAATATACCCGAAAGCTCCGCTTTTAATATTTGTATTGTGGAGTAAGTCCTCTTTGTTTTAATCTTCATCTGGGATCTCTACGTGCTTTGACCCTTCCGGTCTCACCAGAGACTCCTCTGACCTTCCAAGAAGCCCCCCTTGTGTGTCAAGGGGCCCATTCGGCCTGCTCAGAGGTCCTTCCGACCTGGCCAGGGACTGCACTGGCTGCTTTGTCGCCCTGCCGACATACTCAGGGACAGGGGCGGCGGATTGCGGGGCGCAGGGTACCCAAAATCCCCCTCAAATGAAAATCCTGGGGAGGGGAAGGGTCATGTTGCCCCCAGATTGAGCAGGCTAAAATCTGGGGGGGGGGCAAAACTACCCTTTGCCCCCAGGATTTTCGACTGGGGGGAATTTTGGGTACTCTGCCACCGCAATCCGCCGCCCCTGCTCAGGGGTCCCTCCGACCTGCCCAGGGCCCCTCCAATCTGGCTAGGAACTCATCCGGCATGTTCAAGGGGCCTTCCGACCGGCCCAGGGACCCTTTCGGTCTAGCCAGGGGCCCCTGTGACTTGCCCAGGAGCCCCTCCGATCGGCCCAGCGACTCTTCTGGTCGGCCTGCGCTGGCTGCTTTGTCACCCTGCCGACATGCTCAAGGGGCCCTCCGACCTGCCCTGGAGCCCCTCCGTGCTGGCCAGGGGCCATTTCGGCATGTTCAGTGGCCCTTCTTACCCGTCCAGGGGTCCTTTCGGTCTTGGCAGGGGCCCCTCCGATCTGCGCAGGGGCCCTTTTAACTTTCCAGGGGCCCTCTGGTCTCTCCAAGGGCCCTTTAACCTTCTAAGGGGCCCTTCCGACCTTGCAAGGGACTGCGCTGGCGGCTTTGTTGCCTTGCGACATGCTCCGAGGGCCCTTCCACCGGCCCTGGGGCCCCTCCGTGCTGGCTAGAGGCTCATTCGGATGTTCAGGGGCCCTTCTGACCCACCTAGGGGCCCTTTCGGTCTGTCCAGGGCCCCTCTGACCTGTACAGGGGCCCTCTTAACTTCCCAGGGGCCCTCTGGTCTGTCCAGGGGCCCCCCAACCTGCTCAGGGGCCCTTATGACCTGGAAAAGGACTGCGCTGGCCGCTTTGTCGTCCTGTCGACATGTTCAGGGGCCTTTCAACCTGCGCAGGGGCCCTTCTGTGCTGGCTAGGGGCCCATTCAACGTGTTTAGGGGGCCCATTCGACGTGCTCAGGGGGCCCTCTGACCCGCTCAGGGGCCCTTTCGGTCTGGCCAGGGGCCCCTCTGACATGAACAGGGCTCTTTTGAACGTCCAAGGGGCCCTCTGGTCTTTCATAGAGGGCCCTAGTGGCCCTAAAGGGCCTCTGAAGTCCTCCAAACTCTCTAAAGACCACGCTTCGTGTATTAAAGAGCCTATGATACCGCGCTTCGCGCGGTCTCGTCGGCCTTTTTCGGAGCGCTGCGCGCGCCGAAAAGGGCCCTCGCGCGCCAAAAAGGGCCCTCCTGGCCTCCAGGGGGGGGGGGGCAGCCGCCCCCGCCGCCCTCCCCTTGACTACGTGCCTGCTTCAGGTCCACGCAATGCCACTCCAACTCCACTCATGCAACGCCATAGTACAAACATTCACATTTCACGCATGTCAAAATATGAATATTTTGTTCTTCAAATTATCACAAATTGCCCAGAGAACGAGGTTGTTACTTGTTGTAGTAGTGATATTTACATAGTCTGATTTAAGGATAGACTTGTGAAGGTATAACGTCACAACTCATTTTGGTGACGCAAGATTGCTGTGACGTCACGCGTAGTAATATCAATATTTTTATCTCTCAAATTATGACAAATTGGTACTTTTTATCGAAAAAAACGAATGCCAGAACCGTAACCAGGACACTCTTTTCCATCATTCCACATACTTTTCCCAAGGTGCACTATTCCCTTTAAAACCGGTCTCGCTCTGCGGACGGTTGAGGCCGAGGTCTGTCGGATGGGCCCGAGCGGAGCCGGCATCGGACCACCATTTAGCACCAGGCATTGGCCGGAACTATTTTCCGCGCTGTTAACTGTGAATGGAGATCAGAAAGCGGCCGCGCAGTCGGACCATTCCGCAAGAGTGGATGTATTTCTCCGGCGTTCTGGATAAATAGGCGTACGGCGGCATCTAGTGGCTGACATCAAGTAGGGCAATAAGGACAAATGCATTTGGTATGTAATGCGACGGCACTATTTGGGTTGTTCGTATTCATAAATGTTCAAGATAAGCAATACACATGACTGTGTCAGCATATAGATGGCCGATTACAAAGCGTAGCTGCAATTTTCAGTAATGGCGAGCATAACAGCTGGCCTCTTTCCATACCAGATTTGCTGACGGCGCGCATGTATAGCGATGGTTGTGAGCTAAAACTTGCTAGGCCCACCTCCCGGGATATGGCTTGACTGTAGTTATGCTATACTTTTTTACATGGATGCATATCTGACTGTATTTTGTAATATGTATAATGTATATGTGTCTTGCAAGCTTTGAGCTCAGTAATACAGGTCTCTGTATCTATTCTCAGGTATCGGTTCGAGGCATTGACTTGGATTTGGTCATTTGATTCATCAGTTGTGAGTAATGACATATTGAAAATAAAATGCAATACCAAAGGGGTTCGGAAAATGCATTAATATTTTATATCAGGAACAATGCGAGTGTAGTTTTGCTGGATTATATTGGTGCAACATTTTTCTCAATTCTGTGTCAGGACATCAAAATTCAGACGGCATCATTCAAGTCCATCCACCTAGAGCTATTCTGTAAATTGCCAAGATGCTGACAACTTTACAAGACTGATAAATGAAACTCAGCAACCAAGTCGACGGATTTCACAAATATAATATGTAACTAGCGTAATTGCTTTCGTCCCAAACATTGTGGCATATTAACAATTTTGCTGGACGGCGGTGAAAGGCGAGTTGGCTAGCGGCAGCATATCCACCTGGACAGGGTAGATATGCTGTGTAATATAAATTTTATATTACACAGCATTGCACAGCACAGCAATAAATTTGAACACATAGCTGTGCAGACGGTCAGCCACTGCAACAGACAGAAACTGCCCAGGCGGATAATCAGCTGGTGTTATCATGTCAATGATGCTATGCTATTCTTAGTGATAATGTTAACGTTAACCCGACATTGACTGGGGTCTCGCGGGCCGAACGCCATTGACTGGGGGGGGGGGGGGGGGGGCATCGCCCCACGGTTATCTTCCGAACCAATGATCGCAGCGAGACGCGCAAGGCGGTATTGGAAAGCGCTCAATTAGACGCATCTAAAGCATACTCGAAATTGTCAATTTAAGGTCATATGTCATGTCACGGTCAGGTCAAAGGTCAAAATCGAGGTATTTGAGTATATGGATCATACTTTCCATACAAAGCCTTCGATTGCAACCATTGTCACCCAAAGTGCTCTCAAAGATATAATGAACATCCTACATGAGGTCGAGATCAGGTTCCAAAAGGTCACTATGCGCAAAAGATCTTCGAAATTGCGACACATGTTTTATGGTTTATTTTACATTTAGAATTCGATAGTGATAGTCATTTTCCACCTGACCTCATTTAAGTGAAGGTAATGTCAAGCTCATGTCAAGGTCAGGCCACATAGGTGAAAATTGGAAATTGATAAATCAAAATAAAAAAGGAATGTTTCTGGACCAGTTTTGCCTCATAAATGCAATGGTGACGTTTATTTGTTCGTAGCTAGTCATTAAAACTGAAGAAAAAACATCGTCATGAGCTACTGATACTTAACCCGCGCCCTACGGGAGCTTTTTTCACCTTCGCCCTACGGGGGGGGGGGGCTGACAGGCCCCCTGTTAACTTTCAAACCAAGCAACTTAGAGCAATGCGGTAAGAACCAGCATGTTGCCTGTCATGAGAGTAATCTAACAGTATGCGATTTTTAGGTTTCAGCTTAACCTTCCAGGTCAAGTGAATGACCTCGGATTTACCACGTCCAGAAGAGCGATTTTGCTCTTCAGAAAACCTCAAAATTAGAAATGGATACATGTAAATAAAAAGGTATGTTCCTAGACTAGTTTTAGCTCAGAAATACAGAAAAGGTAATAATTTACTCGTATCTTGTCAAAAAAAGTCCAAAAAAGTTATTAAAAAATGACGTCATCAGTTTCTTACACTTAAGGAGCCATCACTCGGTCAAAAATGAAGATATTGCTTTGAAATTTGGTATGGGTATTGTCCATACTCAGTTCTCTCACATATATTCCGGTTTTTTTAACATCTTCGAAAATTTTGATTTCGTGCGGATTAAAAACAAAACTTTTTTATTTTAGGGGTCGAAAACCCAACATTTTGCAAATCTGAGATTGCCATTTTAAAGAGAATGCCATCGTGTATCTTTGATGAATTGTGTTTGCAATTTCCTCAAAAACCCTGTTTTCTACCATTTTTCAAATGTGTATCGTTTTTCCACCAACATGACGCCATCAAAACATGATTATCTCCTAAACTACTTAACTAATTTCTATTATTTTTTTTACAGAATACGGGCCTGTCAGGCGAGATAAGCAGATTACAGAAATCGCCCCGTAGGGCGAGGGTTAAGGATCCATAAGTCTGTCAAAAATAGTGATATTGTTTTGAAATTTGGTTTGGGAATCGTCCATATATGGTTCTCCAGCGGCCACTTGCGCCACCGTTTCTTATATCCTTGCAAATTTTGGTTTTGTTGACATTTTCCCGAAAAATCATGTTTTTGAATTTTTGGGTGTCAAAATCCACAATTTTGACAAATTCGAGATAGCCATTTTGTAGCCCTTGTCATTTTCTACATTTTGACTTTGTATTGCATTTTGCTCAAAATATGGACTTTGTACGATCCGTTAAAGTTTAGCTGATTTTTTCGTCAAACTCGTGTGTAGTGACTTCACTAAATTCGCTATATCTTGAGAGATAAAAATCGTCCAAATTGCTTCATTTTTGCACAGACGACGTAAATGGACAGAGGAAAAGGTACCCAAAGTTTCACGTTGATAGCTTTATTGGTTTATGAGACATTGCGAAAGTTCGTCAGGGGTGCGTTATTCGTCCCCCCCAGTCAATGGCGGGTTATGTTAATGATGTCTAATGAGCTAGTTAATATGTCTCATAACGAAATAAATGTCACTTAACAGCCTATAAATTCCTGGACAAGATTGGTGAAAGATATATGTTAGCACCTGGTAAATATTATTGAGGCAGTTTACCAAATGTTTGGCATTTCATAAAAATACTTTTGTTTTCTTAATATTGCACAAACGAAACAAAAGCATTCATTGTCGATGCATTTCGTTAATGCTTAAGTTTTAAGTTTATTTTGGCGGAAAATTTATCAAAATCAAAACACGAAACATTTTCCATATGTGCCATTGTATTTGACAACTTGGACACTCTCCGACAATACACGTCGGCTATTCTGAGGTCACGTCATTGTTAATGCGGATGGAACGTTAAACAACTTACACACATACACATCATGCTCGCACACACTGACACACACTGACACACTGACACACTGACTATCGCAAAATCACACCTTCAGCTATGCGGGTGCCCAGTGTCCACCATTCGCCACCACGCCAGCACTGGGCCACCACCATCACGTGACCGCAATGCTGTGACCCGGCCAAGGTCATCCCGGTACAGACAACCACGCGGTCAATGGCGTCACTGCAGCGGTCACCGGCCGGGCCGGGCCGGCCAGGCTTCTGCCGGTCTCGTTGCCTCGGGCGATGGCCGCGTCTCCGGCGCGAGGGTAGGCGGCTCCCGGTGTGCACTCGGTCGAGTTTGCCGTTGAAGTTGCGTGCGTTTGTTGAAAACTTGCTGACATTAAAAGACTTTGCGGTTGGTAGTTGGTTAGAGATTCAAAACAATGACCTGATAAACTTGTGGTATTGGCCAGCACTGGTCCAAGTGATCACCATTAAAAGTAGCAAGTACAATTAAAACAATGCCAGTTTTAGTCTTGTAATTACTTGTTCTGACTCACATACCATTGTTCATATGTATAGTGACTGCGAAAACTTCTCTCGTCACTTGCACTCACTCCACTCGCATCTTGGAATCAGGCACAATCACTCACACTGGTAAGGATGAGGCGTGAGCTTCCCCGCGCACCGTCGCACGTCCGTACGGGGCGCCAGGCGCAGGTCGACTGATTGCGTTTCATGTGAACATTTACAAACGATGTAATGATTATCAAAGGCTGCCTTTGGGGAAGGTTGGGCATTTCTGAGTCCTGGATACCTATTAATTAACGGGTAGGGGAACATAAAAAGGCGTGAAGAATAATTCATATATTAACGGTTGCTCTATTTTAAAATTATGTGGCTAAGAACAATGGCTGATGTAGGTAGTATAGCATTACATGAAGCTGACCTAAGTACTGTGGCGCACGTCCTACGCAAATTCATTTTCTGTGTTCTCGGAGAGATGCCGTTTTACATCTTCTTCCGTCTATGACTGAAGCCCCCTCCGGCTAAAGCAGCGTATGTCATCCAACTGTGAAATTTAGCATTAGTGTCGGGTTTTCCAAGCGGGCGCCTCGTCTCCGACCTCGAAGGGCCGCTTCTAAATCGCCGACGCTGGAGATCTAGACAGGCTAAATAAATCAGTCAGTCACTCCAGCCGATCCGGACAAGCGCAGGCTTCGCGAGAAAAAGCTGTCGAAACCAAACGGAGCCGACGGAGGTATCGATTCCCAGACTGAGGCCCGAAATGACACAGGGCGCACGAGGATGTTGCATTCCGCGGATTCATGGTAGTTATACAGAATAGTATTTGTTACAACAGCTACCGATGGAGCATTCGTAAACCGCTAAAGTCACTTGGTGCTAAGAACATGCAATTGAAAGCTGATACGTATACATTATAATATTCATTAGTATTCTGTTTTCATTAGGCACTTCTATTCTTTAGAAATCAGTACATTTTGCTTGGCAAATTTATCTAAAATTGGTTGTCTTCCTTCAGTTTGCGACAATAACATCAACAAACACACCATCCAGTGGTCTCCAACCAATCCAACCAATCGACGAGATTAGTCCCAAATCCGATACCATCAGCACATCCCATACACAGATCTGTGGCTGCCGCAGCCCGTCACAGCCGGACAGGGGAGGCATTATCAGCTCACCGCATCGCCAGCCTCTCCCGCCGACCGACAGCTCTGCCGACACCGCCCGTCACCAGACCGGAAGTGAGCGCCGTGAGCACCGGAAGTAAGCACCGCTGGCCACTTCCGGCGGCGTGGCGTCTCCGTTTCCGGCGGAACTGATCAGTGGACGGCCGTTTTACTTCACTTCCCCTGCCGTCGCTCTCCGACGCAATGGTCATCGACTGAGCCCGTTAAAGGGAAATAATGACCTTTTGATTTATTTATCTGCATTCTTGTATTACACATGTACCTATAGTATCAAATTGAGCGCATCTCAATTATAAAGAAAACATGAAATAACAACTTTTTATATATCGAAAATTACATTTTGGAAAATTAAAAATATGTACTTATATATGGTGACGAACAGTATGATCCATCACTATCTCTGGTTTGATTGTTGATTTGTAAACAAGTCATAGGACCAGAAATGAAGTAAGTACGCCAAGAAGCGTGACAACGTACCTGATTGGTCAATGAAACAAATCGCCGACACTAAATAGGTCGCCGTTGGGTGCATAAGTGAACTTCCGATTTCATTGCCATTTTTGCATTGTTTCATGATTTTTTTAACGTTTCTTTTTTAATAATAAGCTTAAGCCTAGTGTTATATACAGCCAGAGACAAAACAAAACAAAACTTCTAATGTTGAAAATACATGAACCAATTTTCACAAATTCAGGGTCGCAACCACTAACTAGGCCATCGTTGGGTGCATAAGTTAACTGCTAATTTGGTTGCCTTTCTATTCAATGTGTATTGATGTTAAGGGCAGTAGGGCACATAATCACGATAAATAGAGTGGAAGGCATATTTTCTATACCATTTCGTCAAAAAGCAATACCAGATTTTGGTGAACACCAAAATTCGTTACCAAGTACTTGAGAGTACCGGTCGTTAAAAGTGTGGAACGCTTATGAACTTTAACTTGAAATATCTTTCGGTAGGAATGTTTATATGCAAAATGTAATAAATTTACAATATATTTTGGTCTCTTCTGTCATTTTTAATCGACAACTAAATTTTGGTGTGGGGAGAGGTAATTATTTCCATTTAAGTCGATACATATTTTGTGTTGGTGTTTTGAAGGCGGAAGCACAGCATCAGCAAATCAGTCAGTTCCCCCTTCTCTCTTGCCAGACATGCGACAGTGCGAGCCGTCATTCTACTGAATGACTTGGTGGTTTATCGCAGAGCAAAGCGATATTGCTCTATCTTGTCAGTGGCGGATCCAGGATTCGGTCAAGGACACGTAACAGAGTGGGCCCCAGGCCTAGGTCGCCCCTCAGGCCTTGGTGGGCCCTCTCAAGCCTTGGTGGTCACTTTTGACGTTGGACATGTAGGCCAGAATAGACCCTTCTAGTTCAATAAATACCTTTCACATGCCAACATGGACCTCTACAAACTATAATTGGCCCTCTTGAAGCCAGAATGGACCCTCTGGAGGTCAGAGTGGGTAAATTTACTTGATCTTGAGTTGTTTGACGTGATCTTGAGTTGTTCGAAAACGGAGTGGAATTTGTTTCGAATCACTTCGATTTGCTATGCTATTGGGGCTATTAGCACCTTCGAGGCTCAAGGGTGGGGGGGGGGGGGGCATAGCCCCATGCCCCCACCTCTGGATCCGCCACTGATGTACTTTGTAGGCGACAGCAGAGAGTCAAATGTGGGGTACATGGCCACACTCACCAGTCGTTTGCGGTCTGCATCACATTCTGCTGCGGCTGCTGTTGCTGCTGAGTTTTCTGCTGCTGCTGTTGTTGTCGTTTTCTACCGGTCTGCGCAGGCTTGGGTTCTGCCACCATATTGACATCTGCGGAGAAGGCATGGGTTCTGATTCTGCCACCATATTGACATCGGAGAAGACATGGGTCCTGGTTCTGCTACCATATTGACATCGGATAAGGCATGGGTCCTGGTTCTGCCACCATATTGACATCGGAAGAAGGGTCCTGTTTCTGCCACCATATTGATATCGGAGAAGGCATAGGTTCTGATTCTGACACCATATTGACATCGGAGAATGCATGGGTCCTGGTTCTGCCACCGTATTGACATCGGAGAAGGCATGGGTCCTGGTTCTGCCACCATATTGAGAAGTCTACAATTATTACCCTCGCTACTGTTTTCGAGCCTCGAAAAGCTTGTGCCGCGATCTGTTGAATGATAAAGAGATAGCAGTGATCTGAAAAAGGGACATCCAACAGCCGTATGCCAGCGGTGTGCGGTGCGCACAAATATTCACTAATCTGTCCAGCATTGGACCTGGCAAGCAATATCCGTTGAACCGAATTGCCGGAAGGTTGAATTACCGGAATGTTGAACCATGGCCTTGGTTGGATCAGGGCATTCGTCGGATCGATAACTTTGGTTTATAAGCGAGTGACTGAGCTGAACGCCATAAAACCAACCGGCCAAATTCATGGGAAAATTGGAAATATATCGCCACAATGTCATAAGGTGACTTGAACAACGCCGTGTGATTTTCGCGTCATATGTCACGGCCCACGGCTCTAGCGGGATGGCTTTAGACAGGGCTTTTGCCTGCAACGCCAGCGGAAAATCTTACACTGTCGCGTGGTCGTTTTCGGGTCCTTGTTCCCAGACGTACGGTCATTTGGGGATTATCTGGTGGAAATAGGAGGTCTGAAAGCTCATTCCGTCTTGAGGGAGATAGTTCCAGAGCAGTATTTATGTAGCTGCCCCAATGAGATGTGTCATAAAGTGAGCTTTCAGTGATGAAATGAAACATTATATCTTTAATAAGGAAAGGAAGACAAAGAAATCCACCAGACCCAACAGGATGTAAAATTCGTGCCTGCTAGATAACTGTATAGTGTATACAGACAAAATGAGAGATTGGGAAGAAGCACAAACATGTGCTTATATTTTGTAATGTCTCTACCGAAGTCACACATTCTTTAAAATGTTTTGATTGAATTTCGAATATGATAAGGTTTGGAAGACGAGTGTTCCTGGTTGGATTCCAATGTTTACCATTGAGCAGCGACTTACCGAGTACTTGTCCAAATATGCTCCGGGCATCCTCCCCCATACATGCTGAACGCGCGTCAAACGGGTTCGTGAACTGTATGAAGGCGAAACCCTTGTGCATTGAGATACCTGAAAGGGAGGACATGCCTCAAGTCAGCTCAGGGTAATTCATAAAATGATATGAGATTGGCTATACATAACAAATGTTATGAATTAATGCATCAACTTGTTGTGTTAATAAAAATGTTCGACAAGACGACGTGGCGATGCGTTATAGTCATGCTACATTTCCATCTTTGCACGCAGCTACTATTCTCCAGAAGTGTATTTTTATGCCTGGAGATGAGCTCAAACTGCCCCGTACACTAAAAAAGAGGACACTCCTCGACATGACACTGCTCATAAGCATGACTTCACGAAATGTAGCACATCAGATCTGTTGGCCCAATAAACAAACTTGCGTTGTCATGTTTAAGCGGCATGACATACCTCCCGATTATGAAGCATTCTGCTCACATTTTGATATTCTAGAACAGTGGTTCTCACCATCCAGGGTATGGTTTAGCCCTGTATGACGACTTGAGTAACTCGTTACCCCCTCCCCACCCTCCCGCCCCTCCTCCCATTGCGCATGTCTGTCCGTGGCTTCAAGCTATGCGGCACATAATAACTTCAGGCGCTTATTACTAGTGCCATCTAGGGACTGAAATAGCGGTGGTTCTCAGCATTAATGACATAGTTAGCCCAGAATGGCTCATTGCTTCGTAGCCCGGATGAAATTGAATGTGCATTGTGCATTCTGCAATTAAGGTGCTATGCAAATTTCTCTCCAACCCGTTTACTCTACCGCAAAGGCGGCTATCCATAATTTGCGTGTATTGGTTTCGATGTTCTTTGCGATTACAAATATGTACAAGCGGTATGCGGCAGATAAACAGAAACTGGTATAGATGGACGTGTATTGTGTGCCATCATGAAACGAATCAGGTATAATATCTCACTTAGCAGCTCAATCGCCGTTACCACCGGCCGAAGGTCCCAATACCCCAAGTGGGGTAATTACCCCTATTTGAGATACTGCTGTAGAACTAATCCTCCAGAAATGCGTCCAAACAAACTTTGTACCGCTTCTTTCGAACCATTGCCAAGCAGTGTTGTTATTCGGCAGCCGCGGGGGGGGGGGGCAGTTTTGGCCGGCGTCACGCGTGTTTTGCGTCTCTCGGCATCCCGTTGAAGCGGCGTGCCACCGCTAAACGAAGTCATCAGCCCCGCCCACCGCCGCCCCGCCGCCGCCGCCGCCCTCCTGACAGCTGACCGCGTGCCGGCGACGACGTCATAATGACGTCACACCCACAGCACAGCAGGCACAGCTAGCTGCCGTTTTTATGGACCACGATTCCACTGGTTAGCGACATTACGGTGACGTCAGGGGCGCAACCACGTCCAAAACAGTGGTACGGACAAATTGGCGTTGGGGGCGCCATCCCTCAAGGGCGCCATCGCCAATCCCTCATCGCCAAAAAATCGCAATATCACAAATGTCTCATTTTTGTAGAAGTAGTGTATGTATGTATGTACCTGTAATCTACTGTAGTACTGCAAAATAATTCCTCCATCCCCATAATCAATATGAGACCAATGGCAGATCCAGCCTCTCTCTCCGTGTTGTGGGGGGGGGGGCATCTTTTTGTGGTAAAAAGTACCCCCCATTTTTTCCCCTCCGCGGATTTGGGCCGGCCACCTTATTTTGATATTCGAGCTTAAGAAATTCACTTTTTTCGGAGAGAAAAAAACCCCACAAAAACGCGATATTCCGTAGCATATACACATATAAGTAATAATAACCTTGATCTCATAGCAACCCGCAGGGGCGTCGCCGATAAATTTTTAGTGGGGGATCGGCTGAAATTGAAAAAAATAACCCCATTTTTGTCTGCGTGTGGATTTTGCAGCATTTTTGCATTTTGTTGCAGGCTTTGCAGCATTTTTAATGTGGATTTTCATATTATAGTAGGTACCTACTTCTTATTTAGCGCCGCCAAGCAGCGCGATTTTTGACGGGTTTTCCTCAGAGTTCGCCACGGGCCGGGCCTCAACTTTAAGGAAATCACCGGGCTCTGGACGGGCCTGGGCTGATCATTTTGAAGTAATGCGCGCAAGCTCAGGTCAGCTTTAAAATATTTTAACCAGCAGTTCACTTACACAGCAACACACTGTTGCTGTGGCTGTGGCTTTTTGTTTTTTGGTTAGCATAGTTGGTTCACTCTTTCACATTTATAGTATACAAGTAAATATGCACGGATAATGATTGCAAATTTTATGAATATAATGATATGCTGAATCTGAACGGGCCGGACCGGGCAGCTGGGCCTCAATATTATGAATTTGACAGGACCTGGCCCGGGCCTGGGCTTGGTGTTCATGGGCCTGGGCCGGGCCGGCTGGAGGTTAGTGGGCCCGTGCCGAACACTGGTTTCCCTGATAAAACCGATAAATATAGGCGGTGGACCTAGTAGAGGATACGAAGGTAAAAATGTTGTTCATTAAATTCAGCGTTACGACGAACCGAAGACGATGACGATGGCTTCGTTATGACGATGTCCACCGATGTGACGCCGCGAAGCGGCGTGACAATTTTAATTTGTGGTCGTGGGAAACGACATTTACATATTGGAACCAGGCGGTGATTGGAGCCAAGCCTCGGGTGTAGTTTTTCATATGCTGTGGCTTCGGATACATTAGCCTCGAATAGTAAATCACGATGACCAGTGGCAGTCAGCGCTCAATAGTACATATGATAATAATAACTGTGTACATATCAGGCGCGGATCCAGTACTTCGGTCAGGGGAGGGGGGGGGGGCGTTCTTCTCGTATGGTCCCCACTATTAGCTCTTCGGTCCAGCAAGTTGGGCACCGCTGGAGCAGCTTCCGGGTGCCGATGTCCGCGTCCTTGCGTTCGCGTCGCCTTTTTCGGAACTCGGCAGACTAGCTAGCTAAACATGTAGCCCACATGAAAGTTAATATTTTATGAAGGGATTGGGCCCCTGGGGCCAGCAACTACCGCCAAGGAGAGAGAGCCTCTGACAGACACTTAAAGGATTTCATTTTACCATTTTCCAAATTTGTATAAGCAATTGCGAAACTTGTGTCATGCCGCGAAACGGCGCGAAGTTTTCCGTTTTTATACTGTGGATAGCTGGATTTTGACTGCTGCAAAGACAATTTTGTTAATGATTTTACGATAAATTGGGAACGCGGGGCGGAAGGGGGCATACTTGTATTGAATGCCCCTCTCCATATTCCTGTGTGTGTGTGGGGGGGGGGGACATTTGACCCTGATGCCCCCCCCCCCCCCCCCTCCTTATGGCTCCGCCAGTGTATAAGACCATGGGGGCGACATTTGCTTATTGTCCGGTAAGGCGCCTTTTATCCTCCATGGGGCGGCATTTTCTTCTAAGGAAGCCCATTGTCCGACTTAGTGGGCGGCTGTTCTTCCCAATGGGGGGGGGGGGCGGCATTAGATGCTTATGGACAATGAACATTTGTCCAATTTAGAGGGCGCCTGTTTTACCCCGTGGAGGGGCGGCATTTGCTTATTGTCCGGTAGGGCGCCTGTTCTGCTCCATGGGGGCGGCATTTGCTTCTAGTGGCGCCCATCCTGTTCCTAAGTCGCCATTTACTCCCAGGAGTGCTAATTGTCCGATTCCCAGGATTGCCTGTCAGTGGCGTCCGCAGAAATTCACAAAGGACCATGCCATTGCCTTGAGGCCTGAGGGGCGCCACCCGATCGACAGGGTCGCCATCAATATTGGGGAACATTTTGCAGGGGGGTGGGGGACGCCTCTCCTTCCGCACCGTGCGGAAGGAGAGGCGCTCCCCCTCCCCGTCACTAGCCGGAGGGGCGCCGTCACGGGTGGAGATGGGCAGTGACTAGTCGAAGGGGCGCCGTCACTCGCCGGAGGGGCACCGTCACTGACCGGAGGGCGCTGCCACTGGTCGGAGGGGCGCCGTCACTATCCGGAGGGGCGCCGTCACTATCCGGAGGGGCGCCGCCACTGACCGGAGGGGGCGCCGTCACTAGCCGGAGGGGCGCCGTCACTAGCCGGAGGGGCGCCGCCACTGACCGGAGGGGGCGCCGTCACTAGCTAGAGGGGCGCCGTCACTGGCCAGAGGGGCGCCGTCACACTGGCCGGAGAGGCGCCTTCACTGGCCGGAGGGGCGCCATCACTGGTCGGAGCCAAGAGGGGCGCCGTCATTCGCCGGATGGGCGCCGTCACTGGTTGGATGGGCACCGTCACTCGCCGGAGGGACGTGGTCACTGGCCGGAGGGGCGCCGTCACTGGCCGGAGAGGCGCCTTCACTGGCCGGAGGGGCGCCGTCACTGGTCGGAGAGGCGCCGTCACTGGCCGGAGGGGCGCTTTCACTGGCCGGAGGTGCGCCGTCACTGGCCGGAGGAGTGCCGTCACTGATCGGAGGGGCGTCGTCACAAGCCGGAGAGGTGGCGTCACTGACCAGAGGGGCGCCGTCACTGACCGGAGGGGGCGCGGTCACTAGCCGGAGGGGTTCCGTCACTGGCCGGCGAGGCGCCGTCACTGGTCGGAGGGGCGCCTTCACTGGTCGGAGGTGCGCCGTCACTGACCGGAGGGGCGCCTTCACTGACCGGAGGAGTGCCGTCACTGGTCGGAGGGGCACCGTTATTGGCCGGAGGGGCGCCTTCGCTGGCGGGAGGGGCGCCGTCACTATCCGGAGGGGCGCCGTCACTGGCCGGAGGGGCGCCGTCACTGACCGGAGGGGGCGCCGTCACTAGCAGGAGGGGCGCCGTCAATTACCGGAGGGGCGCCGTCACTGGCCGGAGGAGCCTTCGGCGCCCGTCAAAAACGGTACGGACATTCCGTACTGCCCGTATAGGTGGTTGCGCCCCTGGGTGACGTCATAATTGTACGACACGCTTACTGGAGTCCATTTAAAAGCACGTGAAAGCTGTTGGCGATGCACCGATCGGTGGATCGATGAGGTTTACATTGGACAGTCGAGTTCATTCCAGTCCGCTGATTGCCACTTTAAGCGAGTCGGAAGTCGATTACACAAGAACGAAGATTGGATTTGGTGTACCATGCTATAAACAAACGCTGGTAAATGACCGGATGCCTATGGTTCATCAAGAGCTATGCTTGTTTGTGGTGTCGCACTTGTGAGCCCTCGGCTGGCCTCCACCAGGTGTCCTGTGCTGGATGTAAGCTGTACGGCGCCCAATCTCAACATTTATACTGCCCGGTCCAAATGTTTTATGCTCCTCCGACTGGTGGCAGGCAGGCCAGGCTGTCCGGCAGCCGAACCAGATGCGTCATTTCAGCCGGCTGCTGGATGCTTTGTTCTTTGTATCTACTGTCTACGACGCTGACCATTTGTATTATTCCGATATGCTCAGCCTAAGAAATTCGTCGAAATATTATGGAGAAAATCCATGTGGGCCGGTTCTCCCTGAGTGTGGGTGACAGGGCACATATAGGCTGGTTCCCCTGTCCAGGATAGGACACGTCACCACCGCCTGCCGACCGCCGGGGCTGTGGCCCTGAGTGGGGGTGGAGGGGGGCAGATGGGTCGGTTTTGGCGCGTTATTGATCGGGCCGTGGCGCCCGGGCTGACCGGCTACCGGTTACCCAGGCAGTGGCGACCAGTCATGAATGCTGAGCGGTGCATTCCAGCCGCCCACCGCTCAACTCCACTCCACTGAACTGCCGCTGAACTGCCGCTGAACTGCTGCTGAACCACTGCTGAACCACTGCTGAACCACTGCTGAACCACTGCTGAACCACTGCTGAACCCGCTGAACTACTGCTGAACCACTGCTGAACCACTGCTGAACCACCTAACCTCTGCTGAACCACTGCTGAAACCACTGCTGAACCACTGCTGAACCACTGCTGCTACCACTGCTGAACCACTGCTGAGCCATTGCTGAACCACTGCTGAGCACCTGCTGAACACATACGAACGGCTGCTGAACGCTGCTGAACACCTGTGAACACCTGCTGAACACCTGACCCTCGAACAGCCTGCTGAACGCCTGCTGAACACCTGCTGAACTACTGCTTAACGGCTGTCGAACCAGAGCACACTGCCTGCTGCACGACCGTTGGTCGGTGTACAACGAGAGAAACGGCCTGCTGAGCAGTTAGCATCGTCTGGTGTGCATATATTATCTACTGACAACCACTAAGGTGTGGCCGCAGGGGCGAATCTAGGACTTTCCGAAGGGGTGGGGAGGGGGGGATAATGGTTCGTAACGGAAAAAGTTCGTAAGCATTGTTCGTATGCAGAGGTTCGTATCGGATAAGGCTCGTGTGGGATAAAGTTCGTAACGGCTAAAGTTCGTAACGGAATAGGTTTCCTATCGGATAAAGTTCGTGTAAAAAAAGTTCGTAACGGATAAAGTTCGTATGCAAAAGGTTCGTATGCTGAAGTTCGTAAAGGAAAGAAGTTCGTAATGGAAAAAGTTCGTAATGGAAAAAGTTCGTAAGCAAAGGTTCGTATGGCAAAGGTTCGTATCGGATAAGGTTCAGAACCTTTGCTTGCGAACTTTTTCCGTTACGAACCTTATGTTTACGAACTTTTGTCCGGTTACCGTACCCTTCCGAACGGAGAGAGATAGAGAGACACCGTAAACAGTAACGACTTTTTGAACACGAAACTGTATCCAATACGAACCTATTGTCCTTATGCAGGCAACACGTTACTGTTTACGGTGTCTCTATCTCTCTCCTCCCCCTCCCCTCTCTCTCTCATCTCTCTCTCTCTCATCTCTCTCTCTCTCTCTCTCTCTCTCCTCTCTCTTCTCTCTCTTCTCTCTCTCTCTCTCTCTCTCCTCTCCTCTCTCTCTCTCTCTTCTCTCTCTCTCTCCGTCGGAAGGGTAACGGTAACCAGACAAAAGTTCGTAAACATAAGGTTCGTAACGGAGAAGGTTCGTAAGCAAAGGTTCGGAACCTTATCCGATACGAACCTTTGCATATGAACCTTCGCTTACGAACTTTTTCCATTACGAACTTTTTCCATTACGAACTTTTTCTTTACGAACTTCAGCATACAAACCCTTTGCATACGAACTTTATCCGTTATTAACTTTTTGAAGACGAACTTTATACGATACGAACTTTTCCATTACGAACTTTAGCCCATACGAACTTTATCCCATACGAACCTTATCCGATACGAACCTTTGGCTTATGGACCTTTGCTTACGAACTTTTTCCGTTACGAACCTTATGTTTACGAACTTTTGTCCGGTTACTGGGGAGGTGGCGCCTGACCAGGGTGGGGGGGGGGAGAGGGCGGCATTTTCGCCGTCATGGGGGCGTCATGGCCTACAGGGACGCCAAAGGTGAATTCATAACATACATTTTCATGCCAAAATTGTCAATTATCTTATGCGTACTCATTTGCAGTTTGTTTTTTTCTCGAAAAAACAAAATTTTAAATTTATTTAACCCGGCATTATCAGCAGAACGCCATTGACTGGGGGGGGTGGGGGGGAGGGGCGTAAACGCCCCCCCCCACCACCCCTGGCCATCTTCCGAACCAATGATCGCAGCGAGACGCGCCAAGGCCGCGATCGAAAGCTCTCAATGAGACAAATCTAAAGCATGCTCAAAAATTTAAAAGTGAGGTCAAATGTCAGG
>JAXIVJ010010929.1:0-45440 GCA_036785665.1 Chirona hameri | reverse complement strand
CCGTTTACAGCTACCTAGCGTAGCTTTGAGATCTTGAGGACGGATACCTGCCCCTCGTCGCGTCGGTTCGAAATTGGCGTGACCACAGGTGTCGACTTATATACGTTTGGGTGGCCCTCGGCCTCAATATTTTAAGTTTGGTCCCCCAAAGATGTTTTTGGCTCCCTCAATGTTTTCTGGCCAATAGCGGATCCAAGGGGGGCCAAAGGCTAAAGCCCCCAAACCCCCTGAAATCAGCAAAAAAATGACGTATTTTCTCATTAAAAGCCAAGAAACCCTTACGAAAGAAAGTTTATTAAATCACCCATTCATCCAAAAAGAAGCAAACTCGATGAGTTTATTTTATTGTTTGATACTTTTTTTGTGGATTTCGCCGCCAAAACAACTTGTTTTACCGTTCTGGGTATTCCCTTGTTTCTGGCCTTAGATCAGGCATTTTGACAGCATATACCATGGTCTCAGCCAGGCACGTAGCCAAGGGGAGGGCGGCGGGGGCGGCCGCCCCCCCCCCCCCCCCCCCCCCCCCCCCCCCCCCTGGAGGCCATGAGGGCCCTTTTTGGCGCGCGAGGGCCCTTTTCGGCGCGCGCAGCGCGCGAATAGGGCCGATGAGACCGCGCGAAGCGCGGTATCATAGGCTCTTTACTACACGAAGCGTGGTCTTGAGAGAGTTTAGAGGACTTCAGAGGCCCTTTAGGTCACCAGGGCCCTCTCTGAAAGACCAGAGGGCCCCTTGGACGTTCAAAAGAGCCCTGTGCATGTCAGAGGGGCCCTTGGCCGGACCGAAAGGGCCCCTGAGCGGGTCAGAGGGCCCCCTGAGCACGTCGAATGGGCCCTCTGAACACGTCGAATGGGCCCCTAGCCAGCACAGAGGGGCCCCTGAGCAGGTTGAGAGGCCCCTGAGCATGTCGACAGGGCGACAAAGCGGCCAGCGCAGTCCTTTGCCAGGTCATAAGGGCCCCTGCGCAGGTTGGAGGGCCCCTGGACACACCAGAGGGCCCCTGGAAGTTAAGAGGGCCCCTGTGCAGGTCAGAGGGGCCCTGACCAGACCGAAAGGGCCCCTAGGTGGGTCAGAAGGGCCCCTGAACATGCGAACTGAGCCCCTAGCCAGCACGGAGGGGCCCCAGGGCAGGTCGGAGCGGCCCTCGGAGCATGTCGCAAGGCGACAAAGCAGCCAGCGCAGTCCCTTGCTAGGTCAGAAGGGCCCCTTAGAAGGTTAAAGGGCCCCTGGAGAGACCAGAGGACCCCTGGAAAGTTAAAAGGGCCCCTGCGCAGATCGGAGGAGCCCCTGACCAAGACCGAAAGGACCCCTGGGCGGGTGAGAAGGGCCCCCTGAACATGCTGAAATGGCCCCTGGCCAGCACGGAGGGGCTCCAGGGCAGGTCGGAGGGCCCCTTGACCATGTCGGCAGGGCGACAAAGCAGCCAGCGCAGGCGACCAGAAGAGTCGCTGGGCCGATCGGAGGGCTCCTGGGCAAGTCAGAGGGGCCCCTGGCTAGACTCGAAAGGGTCCCTGGGGCCGGTCGGAAGGCCCCTTGAACATGCCGGATGAGTTCCTAGCCAGACTGGAGGGGCCCCTGGGCAGGTAGGACTGGGGGAATTTTGGGTACCCTGCCCCCGCAATCCGCCGCCCCTGCTCAGGGCCCCCCTGAGCAGGGGCGGCGGATTGCGGGGGCAGGGTACCCAAAATTCCCACAGTTGAAAATCCTGGGGGCAAAGGGTAGTTTTGCCCCTCCCCCATATTTTAGCCTGCTCAATCTGGGGGCAACATGACCCTTCCCCTCCCCAGGATTTTCATTTGAGGGGAGGGGATTTTGGGTACCCTGCGCCCTGCAATCCACCGCCCCTACCCCTGAGCATGTCGGCAGGGCGACAAAGCAGCCAGTGCAGTCCCTGGCCAGGTCGGAAGGACCTCTGAACAGGCCGAATGGGCCCCTTGACACACAAGAGGGGCTTCTTGGAAGGTCAGAGGAGTATCTGGTGAGACCGGAAGGGTCAAAGCACGTAGAGATCCCAGATGAAGATTAAATACAAAAAGGACTTACTCCACAATACAAAATATTTAAAGCGGAGCTTTCGGGTATATTGCAACACCCTTCGTCAGGGTGCTACAATATACCCGAAAGATCCAATTTCATTTTTTCCTGTAGAGTAAGCCCTCTTTTTATTATATATATCACCCACTCCACATCATGTCTTTTCGCTTCGCGGATCCCAGATGAGTCCCTGAACAGGTCGGAAGGGCGTAGAAAAGGTCAGAGGGGCTCCTAGACGATCTGAAGGGACCTTGGGCCTTTCAACAGTAAGAATACAGTTGTACAGGGAATAACACTCAAAATTTTCGCGCGGCTCCGCGGCGCAATTTGTTTAAGAGTTCCAGGTCTTGAGCTTAAAAACTAATTCCAAGTTGGTATAGCTGATTCCAAATTCGTGTCGCTGGTTCCAAAGTTGATGTGGCAGTTTACTAACTCCAGCTCCTAAACGTTGGTATGTCCCATGCCATACATGTCATACTGCATTTTACAGCCTTGTAATGCGCCTTTTCATACGTTTTTGTTTTGTTTTGTTTTTTGTTGGGGGGACCTTTCAACGCTTGGGAAGGGGCCCTTTCAACGCTCGGGAAGGGGCCCTTTCGAGGCGCCGCCCCTCCCTGGACGAAATCCTGGCTACGTGCCTGGTCTCAGCCACGGTGATCCGTGGAAAACCAAGTTTCTGATGAATTCGTTGGTTCTAGGAACATAAGACTACCCAAAACCACCTTCATCACATCACACGACGAAACCGGGGGAATATCGGCGAAGCAATGTTTCTCTCCTTCGTAAAATGTTAGCTGTTTGTCTCCTCTGGGGTGGCCCTCGGCCCCCCAAAGACGCCCTCGGCCCCCACAGTCATATTTCGATTGAATCGATTGAATCGATTGAATCATATTTCGTCATATTTCGATTTCACTGCATATCCGACGAATACATTTAGGGCTGTGTGCATTTGGCCGACACGACCGATGATGAATGGGTCTCTCGAAAACATCCCGACGTTGAGCTGATATCAGCCTGATGCTTGGTAGGACGACGGCCCGAGTTTCATGTATTTCGTTTTGAAAGCAATATGCCACGTTTACGTGGTATGAGCATCATTCGAAAGTTTAAAAAACGTTGAAAACGAATAGCAATTATTTCAGCTATTAACCTCTAACCGTAATATGTGAGATGAGTTGTACAGTAATCAGGAACCAACGGCAACAACCAGGTAGCAACTATTCTTAGTTTAGGTGCCTCGTTTTCTATTCCAAGGGATACCATTTTACATTGCAAGGGATATCTATTGCATGGGTTGGATCTGCACTGATTAATACGATAATTTGATGAGGAGTTACTAATTGCACCAGCTACTTTATTAATTAAATAATTTTTGAATCGAAAATGAAACGTCTCACAAAATGAATAACTAATGTTTTTTTGTTTTATTGTGTAAGAGATATGATAGCTCTAATTGAGCCCTTGACCCATTGGCGCATCCAGAACGTTCAAAAAAGTCGGTTTGAAGAACTGTCTCAAAACTCGTCTGACTTTGTGTGCTTTTGCAAACAAAGTCGTGTCGTGCCGAGCCGAGGGTGGGACGTTTTAGGGGAGGTTGTTTTGGGACGCCCTCTATTTTTTATTTATCGCGAATTGGCGGCGTGCAGCACCACCGTTTCTGGCACAGCTGTTTCGGCATGAATTGTGCACCTTAAGTAAACATTATGACTAGGGTCAGCTCAGGAGAGGTCACCAGGTCACGTCAAGTGGCCCCACCTCTAAAAAGTGTGTGGTCGAGCCACATCCACAATGTTTGACTGAGCGATATGACAATTTTGACATGAATTTAGACGAGCTATCTAACGGTATTTGAGAATTTTGCCTAATCCCCATTAGAGCCGAGTTCGGGGGTGGGGGCGTCAGATGCCTTCCCTAGCTCGACTAAGCTATGACTAAGACTATGCCTTCCCTAGCTCGAGCACCGGCAGGGCGCGGGTTAAGAACTGCTTTAAAACAAATTCTCCCTTGTATAAGCTGCTTAGATATTCCTTCAGAAAATGTGTTAAAGGGAATGTTTCACCTTTGTATTGGTTTTGAGCTAAGATAGCCATTATCTTTGGCCGTTGTTGAAATGTCGAAAATACTAAGGCCATTTTCCCAAAAACTTACCCGTTTTTAAGCAATTTAATTTATACTTTGCAAAATGGGGTCTAGCCTAGTCCCGCCACTGATTGGCTGCCAGCCACTTTGTCAGCCAATCAGCGGCGGTATATAGCTCAATAATGACGTCATCATCCCAAATTTAAAAACTTAATTTGTGTAAAGTTAAGTGACTTAGAGATAAACAAAAATATCACCATCGTTTTCAGCAGCACTTACTTCATATTTTCGACTACAACCAGCATATATTTGACAACTTTCAGAAAGGTGAAACATTCCCTTTAAATGGAATAGTGAACCTTTAACATTAGTTTTTTAACTGAGATAGCCAGATTGTCGGTAGTATTGGGAAATCTCCAAATCTAAAATATTTCCTTCCAAAACGACCTAGTTGCTGAGTTTCAACGCAAAAACCGTTGGAGCTATTGGGAGCTATTTTAACCGTCGCCAGTGCTGGGGGGTGGATGCTGCACCCCCCCTCGATTTTTCGGGAATAACTCGCGTAAATATCAACCGATTGCGATCAAATTTTCAGTACCCTACTTGTGAACAATTTGACACATATTCTCAAACAAATTAAGTTGTAGGTCACATGACCCGTGATCTTTGACCTGTTTCTCAAGGTCATGTCAGGCGCAACTGGCGTCCGTAGTATTGATCTTTGTAACTTGTGCAGTTTCATAGTGTTTGTTGTTCAGGAGCATATGCACAGGTGTTTCCAGGTGACAGTTGTGGTTTCCCTTGAGATTGTGACCTTGATTGACCTTTTCAGAGGTCAACCGAGGTCACTGACCTCCGATGACCTGATATTACTGTTTTGGCTTCTGGCAGTTTCTAGGACATTTTGTGGCGCTGATTTCAAATATGGGATCCATTTTGCATAATGATATGCTCTACTGGGGTCATGCACCTCAACAGGTCAATCGAGGTAACTGACCTTAAATGACCTGACATGACCTGACATGACTTTTTTGGAATTTGACAGTTTCTAGGACATTTTGTTACGCTGAGTTCAAATTTGCCACCCATTTAGCATAATTATATGCTCATTCGCGATTCTAGCTCGATTAAATTCAATGTATACGCATTTACAATTTTGTTGAATTTTGGGTCATTGACACGACCTCAGAGGTCACCTAATAATGACTTAGGACCTTAACATCGGGTATCAATGGCTCCCCCTCGTGACAAGCAACGTGCTCGTTTTTTAATCGAAGATCTAGCCCAATTAGGGGCGAAACGCTATGAAGGGTTGTACCCCCTCCCCCCCCCCCCCCCCCTCCTGCACGGTCATGCACTGATCGGACGCGGCACGGGCGAGGGTTAAAGGGACAAATCTCGTGACGTTTCACATACGTCATCACTACTCTACTGTGATTTCGCTACACACTTCGTTTTCGCTATTTGAACCGACCGCCACCGAAACGTATCCACTTTGTCAAATAGATCCTGGATAGACTTTTGCCAGCATGACGTCACAACTCGTTTTGGTGACGCAAGATTCTTGTGACGACATATGTATTAATATAAAAACAATTATGACAAATTGGTGCTTTTTTTCGCAAAAACGATTGCCAGAACCGTAATCAGGACACTCTTTTACATCATTTCACATACTTTTCTCAAGGTGCACTATTCCCTTTAAAGGGAGATAATCACCTTTTTCCACAAAAATGGAGTTAGCACCTGCAAATCGATAGACGAGGCCAAAATGTAATGTAAATTCATCACATTTTGCATATAAACATTCCTACCGAAAGATATTGCCAGTTTCCTACCGATAAGCGATCCACGCTTATATCGGTCGGTACTCAGCAAGTACTCGGTAACGAATTCAGTAAATTAGCCTCCCTAGGCATTGCTATTTATTATGAAGGTATGCAATATGTTTCCTGCACTCTATATTTTGCGAATATGTGCCAAATTTTGTATGAACAATCAACAATCATTTGAAAAAAGTGCATTGACATCGGCAGTTTAGCTTGGTGCCGGACAGCCGGTGCCAAGCTAAACTACGGCGACCTATTTAGTGTCGGCGATTTGTTTTCAAGGGCCCATTCAACAACGTTGAACAGATTGATGCAAACGCGCCAGATGTTGCGCTTTTCAATCAGAGTTCGCCATGGGCTGGGCCTGGGCCGGGCCTCAACTTTAAGGAAATCACTGGGCTCTGGATGGGCCTGGGCCTGACAATTTTGAAGTAATGCGCGCATCGTACAAGCTCAGGTCAGAGCTAAAAAATATTTAACCAGCAGTTCACTTACACAGCAACACACTGTTGCTGTGGCTGTGGCTTTTTTCCTTTTTGTTGTTAGCATAGTTGGTTCATTGTTTCACATTTATAGTATACAAGTAAATATACTAAGATAATGATTGCAAATTTTGTGAAAATTATTATATGCTTAATCTGAACATGCCGGACCGGGCATGGGCCTCAATATTATTAATTTGACCGGGCCTGGTCCAGGCCTGGGCTTGGTGTTCATGGGCCTGGGCCGGGCTGGGTTGGGGGTTGGTGGGCCCGTGACGAACACTGTTTCCAATAGTGGAGGGAAAATACCGATCATTAATTTTCCCAAACTTCCAACTTTGAATTAGGGAATAATTGTATTTAATTCTTAAATTTAGATAACAATATTTTAATACCATAACGGTAGCCAAAAAAAATTGTTGCTAACAAAATCAAAAGGTGATTATCTCCCTTTAATATTCGACCGATTGAGTTGCATTGGTAAAGCATGGCGCCGCCGGTGGACCCCTTCGCTCCGTTCCTGTTCGGTCTGCCAAATCGTTTTCAAAAATCGACATCACAGGTTCGATGATGGGCGTGTTTAAATTTCTCATTTTTATTTAGCTTCATTATTGTATTATTCTACTATTTTATTTCTTTTTTACACTTAAGTTTGTCATTATCACACTTAAAATGAATCAGTACCCATGTATAGGTACGTTTAACCAGGGGCATTAGCCAAGGGGGGGGGGGGGTCACGGCTGTGGCCCCCCTGAGCAAACCAAATTACACTAGATAAAATGCGATATTGCTGACGACCCGACCTTACCCCCCCCCCCCCCCTCCCCCAGTCAACAACATTTGTCTGATGAGCGAAATATGATTCTACTACTGACGTGCCACCTTCACCGACCAGCTGATCGGCACGGCCCCTGAAACAAAAATATGGCTATGTCCCTGCGCTTAACCATATGCCTTAGCAGCATGTTTTTTTTGTATTGCCCCCCCCCCCCCCCCAGTGACAATTCCTTAGCCGAGGCCCTGTGGTGAGCGAAATGTGAAAGTTACAAGACGACGGGTGGTAAGTTGTAAGAGTAAGAGAATGCTGTAATTGATAAATTAATTGCATCAAAGTTATTGCAGACATGTACATCATGCATAGGTTTGTGCGATGCACCTCCATCGTATTATTAATCAGAAGTTTAAGTTTATGGCTATGATTTTTAGAAACTTGCAATGCAATTAAAGCCAGATCATCAACATATTTACACATCATTTACATTAGCATATTATCAAACATATTTGAATTACATATTTTTCGTGGTATGCTCATTTGCCATGTGGACTCGCATTTGTGACGCACTTTTCCTGCTCAACTAAACATCCTCAGCTGGCAAAGTGTAAAAGAAGGAAATGTTCCCCTTTCCTCCATTCTTTCAACTGAATGTTTGTTCCCACTCCTGCAAATTCCCCATACAAAGCTCCTGAAAATTGTGTTTTTAAAACCGCTATTTACATCATATGCAGCACGCAGAAGGGCTGTGATTTTTATTTTCTGTGATTCTCGACCATTCTCGTGTGATTCAGCCCAGCCCCGAGTCGACCTCGCTGCTTCCCACGCGCGTGTAACATGACCTTCTGCGACACGGGCCACGCACGAGCCGACGGCGCAAGCGGGGGGGGGGGGGCTTTCACGTGTCCGCGCGCAGTCGTCCGCGGCGCTGCGGCGCCCGAGCCCCACCAATCAAGTGGCGGCTCAGCCGGACCGGGCGGCCGCCTCCACCGACCAGCTGATCGGCTCGTGAGTCGGTGTCTGACGTTCGGCGCGTGAGGTTGTCGCTCGTGGTACAGTGAAGAGACAGACCTGCTGTCACCCACTCTGGTGTCGTGTCGGACCGCGCGAGTGTCGGACTGTGATCGAGTCGAGGCCTGGTGTCGGGCTGTAGTGCGCTGTAGCGCGGGGACCATGTCTCGGGTGGTGTGTAAGAAGTTCACGGTGAGTCGCGACTCGCTGGTGTCGCGTCTCGCTGCCAGGGTGGCTCGATGGAAGAAGCTGCCCACCGATCGAGGCAAGCTGAGCGACAAGGAGAGCGGATTCGAGTCGAGCCCCAACAGCCCCAGGGCCGAGTCGGCGCTGGAGCAGTGGCATCAGCACGCGCCCGGGTCTCAAGGTAAGTCGGTTATCGGATTATATCCAACCTGCTGTCTACTGCAGTGACGTGTAACTAGTTACTCTGTATTCCACTCCTGTGCTACTGCATCGGTGTAATTTTACGAATGTTCTCTATAACAATTGGTGATAAGGATCATTAGGTATTGTGCTAGCTGTACATCGGTGAAACTGCATTGGTGTACATTGTTTCTGTGTCGCAAACTTTCTGCATATTTTAATATCACAATTACTGCTTTAGGTACAGACAGGCTTTAAATTTAGGACAGGTACAGGCTTTAGCTGCTTTGTTATGCTTGATGAGGGCACCTGAACGGGCCAACGGCTATCCTTTCTTAGTTCGGGTCAGGCTGCTATTGGAAGGAACACCTTGCAATTGGCCACAAGAAACGCCACCTTTGTCATCGCTTTTACGCATTTGTGTCGGATCGTAGCACGATTGTTAAGTAAGAAAATCGGTGCTAGGTAAGGATACCGCTGTTGCCAACATTAGATAATTGTTCCGTGGCTTTATGTGAATGTCAAATAGGCCGGGATACTAACCCTGGAGAAAATGTGATCAGTTCGAGCGGGCTATGTTACGGCACGGAAGCTCGGACATCCCAGTTTACATTCATTCATTGGCATCTTTCGACCGTTGCTCATCCCCGCCTTAGCAGTGCCTTTGAAGTCGCAGATTCGCAGCTTCATGATTCGATCGTTTTCCTACCTTCCTCGGAAGCTCGCAACTGTGTAGGTTCACCCTCGTCCTTCGGTCGTTAGGGCCTCGTTTCTCGTCAGCTGGCCTGCGTAGTTTCACATTCATTAGATTAATTGGCGTATCGGTTATCGCTCGTCTGAGAGGCCCTCTGAGGGGTCCTCTGAGGGGGCCTCTGAGGGGCTTTGCCGGAAAGCTTGTCGCTGTGGCATTGGGCGCGTGCTGTACCGTAGCCCCGCCCCGACCTGCTAAGTGGCTCCTCGTGTCGCCACTACCAGTCCACCGAGGGCGACATAGCCGGGCGCCAGGAGGCTGCCCGGCCGCCGGCGGGGCGGGGACGGGGCGGGGCGGGCAGCGCCAGGTGGCGGTTTAAAGGGCCGCCGCGCCGGGCCCGCCCACCTGCCCGGAAATGGACGGAGACGGAACCTCAGCACAAGTCTTCCTTCACCCGGCGCGCGCACAGTTAATGCGGCTTCCACTCTTCCTACCCAACGTCGGCACCGGAAGAGATCGTTAGACCGCATTCATCACCATGCGCGCGCTGTTAACTGGAGCGGCGAGAACACCGGAACTTCACTCGTAGATCTGTGTAGTTTGGCGAGGAAGAAGTTGATGGCTCGAGAGGTAAAATTTACGGTTCCGACTCGGACAAAGTTGTCTTTCGTCTTTGCCTGCCGTTGTTGAGCGCGGAAGGCAGTGGTGTCAAGTATAATCTTTGCAATTGCCCAAGCACCGTCTTGTATCAGCTGGCACGGTTATTCTCCCGGTCAGCTGGCACGGTTATTCTCCCGGTTGTCTTGAGGATATACTCCGAAATTCAGTCACTTGCGGCTCACTGTCACCGTCCTGATTGTAACTTGCAGTGGCGGCGGAAGAGGGGGCATGTTGTGGGGGGGCAGCTGCCCCCACATTCAAGAAGTTGGGGGCAAACATATGATTTTGCCCCCCCCCCCCATCAATTTGTAAGAGGGCCCTCCAAGAAGTTGACTGAGTGCCCCGAGGTGCCCCCAGACAGCCTGAGTGGGCCTCTAAAGGCCGACAGAAAGCCTGAGGGCTTTCTGTCTGAGGGGGCCCTTGGTAGGCCTGAGGGGGCCCTCAGTCGGCCTAAGGGGGCCCTAGGTAGGCCTGAGGGCCCTCGGAATGCCTGAGACTTCAACATGGGCCTGTCCGACGTTTTTGCGACCATTTAGAAGCCCTACAGAATATAATGGCCTAAATCCGAGGAGATTTCGTTTAGTTTTTTTTTGGGGGGGGGAGTGCCTTTGGCTGTGGGAGGTGGCCCTTTGGTCGAGGGGGCTCCCTGGGCTTCTTTGACTCCATTCGAAAATACCTTCCGCCGCCACTGCAGTGTACCCATGAGTATGACCTTGTGGCTATTGACGCCGACCCATTTGCACATTTGTACAGAATTGGCCCGCAGTCAGCAATGCCCATGGCATGATGTGGCTTACCAATAAGATCGGTGTCGGAACAGGCGGCTCCCTCGCGGCCCATAACGGGATACGTATGACGTATAGCTCGCCGAATTCGTCATACGTTACTCACTCTGTTGTTGTTATCGGTACACAGACCCCATTCGCCGCAGACCTCCGCGCGACACAGCACAGCAATCGCCCATCAGCTGCCTGCATTAGAGCAGGAAAACATGGCCCAATCGTGCTGAGGAGAGAGACGTAGGTGGTGCGTACTTTGCCCGGTCAGCTGCGCCGCTCTGGCCCTTGTATCTTTTTCAAGGTCAGTCTCTGTGAGGCGCGCGGTGTATGATTAAGCGCGGATGTGACTCAGTGAATGTTCTCGGCACTCTGGTGCTGGCCGACCCAGTGGTCCTGAGCGGCAGCCAGCTGACCGAGCACCGTCTCTCGGCGAGATCCTGCGGCAGCCGCGGGCGGCGTGCAGGGGCACCGGCATGAACTCACGGGGGGAGGGGAGGTCCTCTCCCCATCGTGGCCCGGCGCGAAGGTGGCTTCGTTTCGCAGCTGACGAATGCGTGCTGACGTGATTTCGGCCGGGCGCGTCGTGCGGCGTGCCGAATTCGTCGCGATCCCGGCTGGCGTCGGTGTCTCCGGCCGCTGCAGGTCGAACTGGGTCAGGGTCCCGGGAGGCGCCCCGGCTGCGTGTCGGCCCGACCCTGGCCGCCGCTGCACTGTGCGCAAGGTACCTGTCAGTCGCGCCGGCCGAAACAGAGCGCCGCTTCCCCATCTGATCAGCCTGCAACGCGGTGTCTCCAGCTGCAGCCTATAACGGGTCTGCAGGCGGCGGCCGCTTTACCGCTTATGGATATCCCGGCGCTGAGCGCGTGACGCCTTTTAACACGCGCAGTGGAGATGGGGGGGGGGGGCACTTTTGTGCCCCCCACATGTTTTTCGTGAATATCTCAAAAACGAAGCGGAGCAGGGCGGTCTGTTTTGCGCGACATTAAAGCCAACTCAATAGCGGATCGTTTAACGCAAATAAATGCAAATCGGTCGATACATTTTTGAGTTATATGGATTTGAGGTCCAAGATGGTGGCCAGAATCGAGGTCGGCGAAGAGATATCTTCGAAACCAGAGTCGGATCGTGATGATTAAAACGCCATTCAGTAGCCAATGTCAATATGCATTTCCGGACACAACTTTGGACACATTGCTGGTGACCTGTGACGTCACAGAGGTCAAATTTCCAAAATTGTGACATTTAGACAGATTTGACCTTCGTGACCTCGTTTGACCTTGAATATATTGACCTAAGGTCACGAAAATTTGAGCAAATGTAGATCATCATACCACCTACATACCCTGTAAGTTTCATCGGTGTAACTATCATACTTTAGGAGATATTAGGGGGAACTAAAGTGCCCCCCTCCACTGCGTGTTAGTGGCATACCCCTCTCCACTGCGTGTTAGTGGCATACCCCTCTCCACTGCGTGTTAGTGGCATACCCCTCTCCACTGCGCGTGTTAACCCACGAGTTACTGAGGGGGCTATTTTTTGCCCCCCTCCCGTTATTTTGCAATAACTCTTAAACAAACAACGGTATCGTCACCAAACTTGCAATACCTTCTCTCACATCCATTCTACACATGTTGGCAAAAGGAAAAATATGAGGTTATGATAGGGAAACCTGGAATGACGTCAGAGTGACGTCATGTTCTTCGGTTTTGGTTTCAAAATAATGGTTTTCGGAAAACGCTGTCAAAGGTACGATGTTTGAGATAAACTCAATTGTCTTAAATCAAATTACTGACAATAGACCGGGCTATCAAACTGCTATCTCGGATTTTTGAGTTTTTTTTAATTCAAAATTTTGAGAAATCCAAATAAATTTTTTTAAACAAAATTTTCAAGAAGAAATCAGAATTATCAAAAACCGGAATATATGTGATCGAGACGTGTTCGGTGAATATGTGTACCAAATTTGAAGTCAATATCTTCCAGAATGACTGAGTTATGACCTTTAAATGACAAAAATCGACCACCTCTCACAGCATTACTATGCATAAAAAACGCATTTCCATTTTTGCTTTTTACTTCTATTTATATGGAACAAACAATGTTCTAAGGTCATTTTACGCGTTCTAGACGATAAAAAAAACATAAACATGTGTTACAACGCCTAATGACCGTAATCTGCAGTTTGACCTCGTGACCTCCGATGACCTTTTCCTGACCCAAGGTCATAAACAGCTTAGAAAGGTACTTAGAAGTGTCAGACACACGAATCATACCAATTTATCGACAGCTTATGCGTTTAATATCGCAATTTTGCGCGGCAATTCCATCCATCGAGACCTTTTGACACGGTCAAACATTTTGTACTTGACCTGACCTGTGACGTCATCGGTGACCCCGAGGTCAACAATATTATGTTTCCCTTGATAAATTTCCCATGGCTATCGAATGCCGTTTGAATTTTTACATTCGGTCTAGTAGTTCCGGAGATCCGAGGGGGGGGGGGCAAAAAATACCCCCCCCCCCCCCCAGTAAGTCGCGTTATGAAATATACCCCAGTAACTCGCGGGTTAAGGCAGGACCAATACATCCCGCGGTCGGCTGATCGGATCATTGCACAGCGCTTGAGGTGCCACAGTCCACACTGATTGCTGGCCATAGGAGAGAGGTTAAGCAAGGTTTCGGGAGTCACAGTGACTTGTTTCAATGCAGTGCAGTGAACACAGTGACCTGTTTCAGTGCAGTGCAGTAAACACAGTGACCTGTTTCAGTGCTGAATGGATTGCGGTCTGTGCAGTGAGCCAACCACGAGTTGTCGCAATTCGGGGAGGGCGTGGCTGGGAAAGGCCGTCCCGGAGGTAGCGAGGGCGGGGCCGGGCACCGGGTCGGCTCGGCCGGTCTTCAATTGACCAACACGCACAGGAATGAGGGAAGCGTTGAATTGGAAGTCACTTCGAATGATCAATAGCTCTAGTTTATCACAATGAGGATGTCGGGGAAGGCTTGGCCTGGGAGGGTTGGTTAAAACTAAGAGAGCGTCGGTATATATGTAATGTCTCCGTCTCTCGATGATGTGGCCCGACACGGCATGGCGCGGCGTCGCCAGGCTTGGCTGCGCACCCCGGCTGGCACCGTTACCATCCGCCCCGAGTGGCGTTCGTCAGGCTGCCACTGCCGCCAGCGGGCCGGTACCACACGCACGCGGACATTGCTCCCGACAGGTAGGTAGGCTGTCCCGGCTCCCGGCTCCCGGGTGGTAACCAAGCCGACACACGCCACCGCGCTGATCGTGCTGAGCAATCTATCGATCACGACGATCACGACGCGTTTATTCGGTCACGACGCGATTGGAATAATCATTCAATCGGGATGGTTCCGCTATTGGCGGATGGTAACCTGTGCGCCGTAATAAAATGCGCTCCGGAACGCCGACGTTTCGGCTGGCCGCGGGCGTCACTTCCGATATCCGGTCCCTCCCACTCTGCTGACGTCGCTCTGACGTCACTCCTAGCCCGGCCGGGGCCGCCTGCGCCGCTCCGTGACGTCACGACAGGTGGGTGTGACGTCATGCCGTCGTTGAAGGACGCCGCGCCGCCGGGACAGGGGAGTACCGACGTACATTTCGAGGACCGTGTTTGGGTTGGGCCGGCCGCACGTGCTCGGTGATCGTTCAAGGGCGGGCTCGCCTCGGGAGGGCTCGTCCCGGAAGTTCAGGACTGGTCAGGTGCTGGCCGCAGGTCCCGGGAGCTGCCGTGCAGCCGTTACATTGGGGCGCTCTCGGTGTGGGCGGACTGGTTGCGCTGGTCGGTCGGTTGGCTGACCGTTGGACCGTTGGACCGTTGGACCGTTGGACCGTTTACGAGCGGCAGCGCCGGTCGCACGGCCAAGTCTGTTGGGCCATCCAGTCGCTCCCATTGATCACCTCAAACGCCGACCAGCCGTACCGCCGGCGGGTCTGCAGCCGGGTCTACTGGCGAGGTCGAGTGGTCCGTAATAATCCCACTGCCGAATATCGCAACGACGGCTGCGCGGAACCACCAAGGCCAGCTGGGCAGGACGCATGCGAAACCCCAGCATTAGCGGCGACACAGCCGCAGCGCGACGTCATTCCGGGCATACCCGCCAGGCCACTGAGCGCGGCGGCACCACGGCCCTCTGAATCACTCCCCCGCCGCAAACAGTCTCGAGATCGGCGGCGGCAGCGGCAGCGGGGGGCGGGGCATTCCTGGGGTTCTGCCGCGGCGCCCCGGCCGGACGGCGTACTGTGTCGTTGCACCGTGCGCCCCTCCCCGCCGTGCAGCTCAGCCGCGCGCCCAGCGGCCGTCGACCCCGCTCCGGCCGTCCCGACAACCCACTCCGCGCCGCCGCGGATCGCACGGACCGCGGCGACGAACCCAGCGGAACGTGAACAAAAACGGCGCGCTACTGCCGCATCCGGCGGCCGCACGTGGGCCCGCCACTCCCTTCCCACGGGGTGCCGTGGGCCTTACGGAACTCTCGGGGAGCCGCCGGTCGGTCATCGACCGACCTCGTCTCATGACGCACCGCCAAGCGATCGCCATCTGACGCGGCGCAGACATTGAACCCTGCGGTTCGCCGCCGCCACTGACCAAGTTCGGCGTATAACGGGCGAGCGCCGGCGGACGGCCGACGGTGGGGCGCGTCAACAACACCGACAAGGTCGCTTGACGCGGGCTGGCCGGGCCCCAGGCTGCCAGCCGGTCACCTTGCCGCGCGATGTCCAGGCTGTCGAAACGCTCACCGAGGTCCATAAGAAGCGGGCCAGGAGGCAGAGGCCACGGGGTCATGACCCCTCCCTTCAGCACATAGCCGAGTGTCTAGAGTGGGCCATCTGGCCTGAAGAGGCCCATTTTGGTGCCCAAAGACCCATTTCAGCCTATAGAGGGCCGATTCCACCATTAAAAGGGCCATTCTGAACCGCAGAGGACCCAATCTCGTTCACAGTGGACCCATTTTGACCTACTTAGAATCTATTTTGGGAAGGGCCTACTGAGGTGGAGCGTGGAGGGGCCCGCCGAAATCAATAAGAGTTCGGTAGGCCCACTGTTGCTGCACGGCGGCACATTGGTGGGTGACGGCGTGACCGGTGCAGCAGCTGCTGCAGCTGCCGTGTTATGATCAGCTGACCGTGTTATGATCAGCTGACCGTGTTATGATCAGCTGATCAGCAGACCGGTGCCAGCTGCCGTGTTATGTTCTGGTGGTGCAGTTGTGATCATCCCCGTGTTATGATCTGGTGACGGCGTGACCTGGAAATCCCCTGCAGTCGTACGGACCAGAACACGGCTCAGTTTTCGGAAGCCGCCATTAGTTTACTCAGCTACAAATTCTACGGAGTTAGACCTACGGCTCTGGACATCCCTGGCAACCTCTCGAATATGGGTGAAGTTTTCTCCCTGGCAAACTCTCGAATATGGGTGAAGTTTTCTCCCTGGCAAACTCTCGAATATGGGTGAAGTTTTCTCCCTGGCAACCTGTCGAATATGGGTGAAGTTTTCTCCCTGGCAACCTGTCGAATAGGAGTGAAGTTTTCTATTCAGTTGGTATTCAGTTGGTGGGGCCATTTCCAACTTTATGTTTTCCCCACCAACTTTTGCTCTTGATTTGACGGTATTCTTAAGTTAAAAGGGGGGATTGTCCAGCTATGAACCAACCAAGTTGGAGAAACAAAATATAGCTCCAAAGCCACTTTTTTCACCAACTTTTAGGAAAAGTGCAAACTCCAACCAACTCCAACTGTGCTCTCGTACCATCCCATAACAGGTGTTATACGCCACCTATGACTAATGTTACACCAGTCCGCTTCCATGCCATCTAACAGATTGCCTCTCTTCTGACGGATCCTCCTGTTTGCTTTTCAGAGTTGGCGCTGCGTGGCGCACAGGAAGAGCGCATCTCCCTGGAGAGGTTCGAGTTCATCAAGAAGTTGGGCTCCGGAGGTAAGTACAGTCCAGGCGCGTAGTCAGGATTTGTATCAGGGGAGGGGGGGGGTACGTAG
This sequence comes from Chirona hameri, assembly GCA_036785665.1. Taxonomy (NCBI): domain Eukaryota; kingdom Metazoa; phylum Arthropoda; class Thecostraca; order Balanomorpha; family Balanidae; genus Chirona; species Chirona hameri. The sequence continues at coordinate 28,723 of JAXIVJ010010929.1, read as the reverse complement.
GTGGTTGACAAAATTCGTATTCGTTCCTCAGCCATTATTGACCGGGTGGGGGGGAGGTCGGGTCATCAGAGAATCTCATTTTATCTAGTGTAAATTGATTTTGCTCAGGGGGGGGGGGCATGGCTCCGTCCCCCCCCCCCCTTGGCCTTGGCTACGTCCCTGGTACAGTCACGCCGGCATTATTCTATCAACTGTGTCAGGCTGTATATCTCCCTGAGGACGGTAACTTCCACAGAGAGCCTGTTTGCTCTATTTTCGCCGCTCCCCATTCCTCCCGTGTATGTGCGTCCTTTATGTATGTGCGATTTATGCGTCCTCGCTCCGATCCCGGCTGCGCGGTGGACTGTGCTGTGGTGTGCTGCGGTGTGCTGTTTGTTGCATAAATGGAGAGGCGGCTGGCCGGCCGCCGAGCTCGCGGGAGCTGCGCCGGGCCGGGCCGGGCGCCGCAGTCATTCACCTGTACCTCGGTCGGTGTCGTCTACCGGCAGACCGGGCCGGGCCGGGTGGGGTAGCTGTCCGGCGGCGGCCGGGCACGCGCCACCACCGCCGGCGCGATGCCCCGCCCGCCGACCCCCTCCCCACCCCCCAGGCGCCGGAAATCACCGGTCCTCCTTCCGCCGATCCTGGCGGCGGCGGCGCTGACAGGGCGGGGGGGTCGTTTCGGCGCGCGCCGCCGGCTGAACCGTGCCGAGCGTTGACCCCCGAATGTCGGCCGTATGGTCAGCGGCACGGCGCGCGTCGAACGGTCTCCTGCGACTCGACAGGTCGCCAAGTTCAGCGCTGGTTTTCTCGGGAACAGCCCAGATACAGCTTGGATATGTCGACGCGGGCGGGGAGGGGGATGGGGGAGGGGAGGAGGAGGACTCGGCGGTGGTGGATCATTGGCGACACGAGCGATGTGTGGGAAAGTTGACGGCGCTTTGATGCATACGGGGGTGTGACGGCGTGACGCCATGGTGTGTCCGGTGTTGATGTTAGCAGCCTGGCGAGCCGGGGTCCCAATGGCGCGTTATGGCTCGATGGACGGGTGGCGCGTTATGGCTCGATGGCCGGGTGGCGCGTTATGGCGCGATGGCCGGGTGGCGCGTTATGGCTCGATGGCCGGGTGGCGCGTTATGGCTCGATGGACGGGTGGCGCGTTATGGCTCGATGGACGGGTGGCGCGTTATGGCTCGATGGCCGGGTGGCGCGTTATGGCTCGATGGCCGGGTGGCGCGTTATGGCTCGATGGACGGGTGGCGCGTTATGGCTCGATGGCCGGGTGGCGCGTTATGGCTCGATGGACGGGTGGCGCGTTATGGCTCGATGGCCGGGTGGCGCGTTATGGCTCGATGGACGGGTGGCGCGTTATGGCTCGATGGCCGGGTGGCGCGTTATGGCTCGATGGACGGGTGGCGCGTTATGGCTCGATGGACGGGTGGCGCGTTATGGCTCGATGGACGGGTGGCGCGTTATGGCTCGATGGACGGGTGGCGCGTTATGGCTCGATGGCCGGGTGGCGCGTTATGGCTCGATGAATGGAGCCTAGACTGTCTCGCGGTATCGTTGTTTTCGTCTGGGATGGCCGACACGGCGCCCCTGCTCCCTCCATTTTGGACGTGGCACTTGAGGCATTCCACGACATTTCGACAAGTCGAAATAACCCTAATTTCTCACTTTTTGTTAAAAATTGGTTTATGGGGTTATCTTGGGTCCTGAATTCAGCTATTGCTATATTAGCTCGATCTGACCTCAGGTTTTGGAGTTATAGCCTCGGGCATTTTGGCAAGGTCCCGCTGCAGAGGTATGTTTGGAGGCCAAAATAACGCATTTGACTTAACTAAATATCAAAAATAATTATATGGCTGAATTAGCAATGAAACAGAGATTCTATTTTGTTTTTAGTGACCTTGAATGAATGACCTTGAAACCGTGACCTCGTGACCTTTTTTTGCGTTGACCTCGTATGACCCCGGGTACACCTGATTTAAATTCTTTACTTTGCAAAATACTCAATATATTGCCTAACAACGAAAAAAAATAAAAAAGTGCGTTTTTCCTCAAATTGTTGCGTGTGATACCTCTGCAGCGTGACATTGCCAAAATGCCCGAGGCTATAGCTAAACAACCTGAGGTTAGATTGAGCTAATATTGCCACAGCTGAATTCAGGACTCAAGATAACCCTATAGACCAATTTTGAACAAAAAGTGAGAGATCAGGGTTAAAATTTGAGTAAAATATTGTCGAAATGTCGTGGAATTCCCCACTTGTCAGTCATAATCGCCACACCCGGATAGCACCCGGAGCTGGCTGTCAGCAAGGCAGGCCCTACGTGGCTCAGCTCATATTTGGGTAATATGTATTGGTCATCTGTAACTGTTTTCCCTTGACTGGAGATGTTATGGAGGGATGGGGCATCTGACAAACATAAAGTTGTGGATGCGGTCGTACTGTTTTCGTTGCCTTGTTTTGTAGACGGCTTGGATCGGCGCTCCAGACGGGCTAAACCTAGGAAGGCCATTATCTTCCTATGCTGTGATTCTATTTGATGCAAAATAACCCACAGCGATTCGGTAAAAGCAAGGTCAACGTACAGTATTTGTTACCGAGCGAGCGGGCACGAAGCGCCCGTGAGGTTTCTCGTCAGCTTACTAGACAAATTTACATTTGACCCGGCCCGAACCGGCCCGAACCGGCCCGAGCCGGCCATACAGACGCTTTGCGGAAGCTAATAACTTTGCAACCACTGCTCCGATTGAGATCAGGTTTGGACCATTGGATAGGACCATCAAATCAATTTTGATATGGGTATGTTGATTTCTGATAGGGGTGGTACCGCGCGTGGCACACGCAAACGTCCACATGAACACAAATAATTTTTGGTCAAAAATGGCATTATTAATATAAGCATTCGTTTTGTATACGCTGAAGCATGCAGCGCTCAGGACGTACTCCCTTTGGGCGGATTCGAGAAAGGAGATCATGAACAATTTTTAAATTGTTATCTGTTGCTTCTGTTGCTGGTAAAATGGCATCTGTTGCTTCCCTGGGACAAACTACATACAAATTAAGTTGCATTAAAATGCAACTTAATTTGTATGTAGTTTGTCCCAGGGAAGCAACAGAAGTCCCAGGATACCGCTCGCCGCTCGGTTACCGCCGATTAAGGTTTTTTACTGGTAGTAAAGATGTTCCATGTCGAGACAAACAAAAGGTCGTGGTATTCCTTATAGCCTTTGCATTGTTGTTTGCGGAATATCATGTGGTAAAAACACCGTCGTAGTAACCTTCCGATGGCCTGCCGCCGGGGCAGAATCAGCAGTCAGTCCAGCACGTACCGACTGCTGATGCCAGCCCATCATCATACCCGACGTTCGCGCCTGACTGCAGCGCTCCTCCGCCGCCGGCCACGCCCGCGCCTCACGTGTTGTCGGCCATAGCAGCACCCCGCGCAGCACGCGCCGCTGTCTCGACCCGTCTCTGTCAATGTTGCCGGCGCACCGCCCCCCCCCCCCCCCCCCCCCCCTCCCCCACCCCCGCCCGTGTATCTAGAATGGTAGAACCACATTTTAGCGACTTATCATACTTAGGGAGACATAAGCGTCCATGCTTAGTTCTCCAATATATCTCCGGCTTTTGAATATGTTTGCAAATTTTGATTTGGTAGAAAATTCCCCAGTTTTTCATCACAAAATCAAAATTTCCAAACATATGCAAAAACTGGAAGATATATTGGAGAACCAAGTATGGACGATGCCCAAACCGAATTTCAAAACAATTTCTATATTTTTGACTGACTTATGTCTTATAAGTATGACAGGTCGCTAAAACGTGGTTCTACCATTATAGATACGCCCCCCCCCCCCCCCCCCGCCCTCCGCCGGCGCTCAGCAACAGTGCGTGTGCGTCGGCGGCGCGGCCGTCTCGTCGACCCTGGCAGTTCAGCCAACCCGCCTGGCGCCGGCCCGTGCGAGCCAAGGCCGCCTGCATCAGACCGGACGCGGCGCGCTGCTGGCTCGGTCGATAGGCGAGCTGGCGGCGACGCACGCTGACCGGGGCGATGCTGGGGCACGCCACGACTGCAGAGTGCAGGTCAGCCTCCCCACACATCCAAGTCAAACGGTGCAAAGGCACGGGTTATTACCAAACATTTATTATATCACGGGTTATTACCAAACATTTATTATATCACGGGTTATTGCCAAAAACCCCAATAATCATCATCATCATCCTACTTATATGTTGATATGGAATCAAAAGAGGGAACTGGTCGCGACACAACGCAACATTTCAGCAAATTTAGGCGAACGTGCGATGAACGAATTTTGTTTCGCCTAAATCATTTTTTGAGCAGCTTAACTGATCAATGTTCCATCCCGTGAGCATCGCTCCCGCTGGCTAGCGCTGCCGCGTCTTCGGCGCCGCAGCAACGCTTAGTTTGGTTTGGTTAGGATAAGACCGCTTCGGTCCGCTCTGACCATTTCGCAGCCATGGGAGGAAGGAGAAGGGGTAAAGTGGGTCAAAATGGAACGCCGACCGGGCAACCGTCCATGGACTTACAGGGCCCATCCCGCAGGGCGAAGCTGCGAGGAGGGCCCAAGCCATGAAGGCGGTCACCACTCCGGGGGGGGGGGCGGCTCGGGGGCCAGCGACCACCAGACCCGGCGTGTGCGTGTCCACCGTGAGGATATAGGACCACCGTGAGGATATAGGACCGGCGTGAGGATATAGGACCGGCGTGAGGATATAGGACCGGCGTGAGGATATAGGACCACCGTGAGGATATAGGACCGGCGTGAGGATATAGGACCGGCGTGAGGATATAGGACCGGCGTGAGGATATAGGACCGGCGTGAGGATATAGGACCACCGTGAGGATATAGGACCACCGTGAGAGGATATAGGACCGGCGTGAGAGGATATAGGACCGGCAGTCGGGAGGATAAAAAGGGATCTGGCAACCCTTGGGCCCTCAAGAGTGTCGGCCTTTTGGTAAGCGATCAATGTAGAACCACTTCTGGTGACTGGTTCGTTCCGGTATGGCTGGGGACGTTCCGGTATGGCTGGGGACGGACGGCGGAGGATCGCTGCCTATTTCTCAGCTGACTCGGCACCGCTCGGTGCCAGTCGCGGTGAGGTAGGCGTGGGCGTCCTCGCGTCTCGCGGAGCTGTGGGTGCCCTGGGCCAATACAATGGTGGGAGCCGGCCGTCAGCCCGTTAGGCCTGACGAAATCACTGGTAGCCGCATACGATTACAACACGCATGAAGCGTACAGAGCGACACAGTCCGGAGGCGCAACTGGGTCAAGTTCCCGTGCCGGTGTGCTGCCGAGATTCTGCTCCAGAGATGGCGCTAGTAACACAGAGTCAGCCTCGGCTCCAGCAGGATTCCGCGCCGCACTGCCGAAGCCCACGGATGACGGAAGGAGCAGCGATTCTGCAAGCTGTTTGACTAGGCCCACGGAAGGAGCAGCGATTCTGCAGGCTGCTTGACGAGGCCCACGGAAGGAACAGCGATTCTGCAAGCTGTTTGACGAGGCCCATGGAAGGAGCAGCGATTGTGATTCCCCGCATTACGTCATCCCGCATGCAGTGACAACACCCCACTGGCGGATACAGGGGAAAATGCCCCCCCCCCCTTCCCTCCCCCGCAGGAACATGGGGGATTCAATACAAGTATGCCATCCCCCCCCCCCCTGCGCGTTCCTGCATTGGCTATAAGAAGTGAGTATTCGGACCCCCCTCGGTCAACGAATCTTACGCGATATGAGGACCCGCCACCCCTCCGGTCAACCAACCACATTTGGTGCTGACAACCCGACGCCAGCTCCCCCCCCCCCCCTCCCGCCCCGCTCAACGACTCTTCGTGTTGACGACCCGTTGCCACTCCCCCTCCCCCGGTCATCATCTTTTCACTGACGAAACTGAGCGAAATCCCCCCCCCACACACACACACAAACACACAAAAAAACGAAGACTAGATCCGCCAGTGGACGACCCGACTGTGAACCAACCAGGACGTTTCAGTGTCACCTCTCCTCAATGACGGCGTCATCGAGTGTCACCTCTCCTCAATGGCGGCGTCATCGAGTGTCACCTCTCCTCAATGGCGACGTCATCGAGTGTCTCCTCTCAATGGCGGCGTCATCGAGTGTCACCTCTCCTCAATGGCGGCGTCATCGAGTGCCACCTCTCCTCAATGGCGGCGTCATCGAGTGCCACCTCTCCTCAATGGCGGCGTCATCGAGTGTCACCTCTCCCCAATGGCGGCGTCATCGAGTGTCACCTCTCCTCAATGGCGACGTCATCGAGTGCCACCTCTCCTCAATGGCGGCGTCATCGAGTGTCAGCTCTCCTCAATGGCGGCGTCATCGAGTGTCAGCTCTCCTCAATGGCGACGTCATCGAGTGTCACCTCTCCCCAATGGCGGCGTCATCGAGTGTCAGCTCTCCTCAATGGCGGCGTCATCGAGTGTCTCCTCTCCTCAATGGCGACGTCATCGAGTGTCACCTCTCCCCAATGGCGGCGTCATCGAGTGTCACCTCTCCCCAATGGCGGCGTCATCGAGTGTCACCTCTCCTCAATGGCGGCGTCATCGAGTCTCACCTCTCCTCAATGGCGGCGTCATCGAGTGTCAGCTCTCCTCAATGGCGGCGTCATAGAGTGTCACCTCTCCTCAATGGCGGCGTCATCGAGTGTCACCTCTCCCCAATGGCGGCGTCATCGAGCGGAGTCGGAGGCGCCGGCGCCGTCCTGCATTTGGCACCTCCAGCGGTGACGCCTGCGGTCCGTCCCTGCGCGTGCCAACAGCGGCGCCGGGCGGCCGGCCCCACCACGCCCCTCCCCTCCCCTCCCCCAGTCAGCTGTGTTGGCCGAGCGGCGCTGGCGCAGGGCGCTGGCCGGCGCCGCCGCCCGGTGTGAGCTTGGTGGAAGGGTGATTCGGCGCTGGCCGGGCCGGCACCGCCGCCGGCCGCGGAAACCTCACTGAGTCACAAGTTTGCGGCGGGCAGCGGGCGAGCAGCGCACTCGGTTGTATGAGCGGCCATGTGTTGAGCTGTGCCGAGGTCAGTACTGCAGAGATCAGTTTTGCCGGGTAGGTAAGCGGAATTGCGCGTGCGCGGAGGGTCCCGTCGTGCGGAATGGAGCCCCCAGCACGGCGCGGTACGCTAACTTTCCTCTCTCGCGGCGTCGGCATGCGAGCGAACACAGCAGCACGGGTGGAGTTTCCTATTCAAATGGTGGGGCCACTGCCCCACCAACTTTGTGTTTTGCCCCACCAACTCTTGTCAGATTTGGAGATCATCCGGCATTAAAATGGTCATTTTCACTTCAACCAAGCAAAACAACCAAGCAAAATGACATTTTGCCCGACCAACTTTCTTGGAAAAGCTCCACCCACGCACAGCCGTGATGGCTTTGTCCATATATCAGGCGCCTGAGAGAAGCGGGGACGCACGGACGCTGTACGGATCTCAGCGGCCCTTTAAATCAGCCCCCGTGGTCGACAGAGTGGGACTGGAGTGGAGGGAGATGGAGTTACTGCCGCTGCACCGTCTCAGAGGGCGTCTCCGCAGCGGCGGCGCCACGGGGGGGGGGCAGAAGGGACAGTCGCCCCCCCCCCCCCCCCCTGTCGTCGGGCAGGGGGGACATATATTTCCCCCCCTGTCATTTAAGGAGGCCCCCTACATGCTTCAAAAAGAGGCCCCCATCGCGGAGGTCACAGGGGCCCCTGGAAGCCATAGTGGGTCTTATGGAGGTCAGAAAGGCTCCTGGAGGCCAGAGGAGTCCTATGGAGGTCAGAGGTGCCCCTGAAGTCCAGACGCGGCCCTCTGGAAGCCAGAGGCAGGAGAGCATCCAGGGGGAGGGGAAATTGCCCCCCCCCCCTTACGGGTCACAGGGGTGAGGGACCCCACCGAGATACCATTTGCATTAGCTAAATGGCTTTCAAAAAGCCACAGAGGAGCCCTCAAACCAGGCGAGGGGTCACTCTGGTGCATGTCAAGGGCCCAGGCCTCTCAAGCCCAGGCCCCACCCAGGCCTCTCAAGCATGTCCAGGGGCCTCAGAGACACTGAAGGGCTTTCCAAGCTAACCCAGGGGGGCCTCTTGAGCATGTCCAGGGGCTATTAAGCCCACACAGGGTCCCAAAAACTGCCTAGTAGCCTCTCGAGCATGTCCAGGGGCCCATTGAGCCCACTTAAGGGCCCAAAAACCTGCCCATTGGCTTCTCAAGCATGTCCAGGGGCCTATTGAGTCTGTTGTCTGTTCAAATACAAATACAACTTAGTAATTCGCTCAGTACAATGCATACTGAGGGGCCTGGTACAATCCAGCTCATCAAAAGTTGAGAAGAAAAATTATGAAAAAGAGGGCCTCGCAAAATAAAGTGGCCGAAATCCGTAGAGTTGTTCATATCCAGGGGAATATTTTGTTTTGTGGGGGGGCTCCATCATGACTGGCTTGCCCCCCCCCCCCTTCTGAAGATATGGCTGCGCCCCTGGCCAGAGAGGAGGTGAGAGGAGCCCTGTGGAGGTCAAAGGCCCCTTCTCAAATGGAGGCCCCTAAACTTCGACTTGCCTCCCCCCTGACAAAATCCGTGGCGTCGCCCCTGCGTCTCCGTGCAGCCAGGTGGGCACAAGCTCTCGCTGACTGAGCCGGCTTTGCCGCAACCGCCGTGCTCCTGCGGATCCTCAGAGTTAGAGAAGGGCCGGTTCTGAACTGGGCCAAGCCAGGTGCTCCAGGTATTCGCTTCCGTTTTTAGGGGATATTTCCGGGTTCGGGTGCGGGGGTTAAAGGGTCCATCTTTATCGTGGCGTACGGTACAAGCGGATTGCAGCTGGATATCGGTCAGCCATTCTTTTAGGCTAGGCGATCAGATACTGTTGGATGCAGAAATGGGTCACGGCTTGCGGAATGCGTGCAGCTTGACCCAGTTTCCTCAGCCGACGAATGGCACGGCTATTTGCACAGGGTCGATAGCAAGGACATCGACGGCCGCGTTGGATTAAGAACGGCGGCAGGCGGCCTAGCGATAGTCACTTCCGCTGCTCCGCTGCTCTGCTCAAGGTATGCCTACACATAGCGTGAACAAATACTGAGCTGTAGCGTTGTAGCCTGTACAATGCTATTTTCCTCACTGCTGACCTATCCAAATTTCCGCCTCGCATGTACAGAGCGTGTTAATGGATTATATCAGCACCGTATTCCCGCACCGGTATATGAATGGGCACAGGACATGCAGTTTATACTAGTGGTGTGGTTTCCTATCCCTTGTTGGGTGCCAGGGCACCCACAAAGTTGAAATGGGCACCCACAATAGTCCTTTGGCACCCACAATCAAGAACTTGTAAAAATGTATAGCATAAATAACAACATATTTTTTAAGGTCATGATTTCGCCGAACGTCAGCTGTCACTATTCTAACGATTTAACAGTAGGTCTTTTACCAAGTATCAGATTTAAATCTTCCCAGCCGTTAGGATTGCTCTTTTGCTTTCATAAAGTCACAAAATTAATTTTGTTATGGCATAAGCTGTCAAGAAACTGAGCATTTTGTTTCATTCAAACTCTGCTTTATTCCATACTGGAAATTGTTCAATGGGTTCAATGCACATGCATTTACTTTAACTTACATATACATTGTCCACCAAAAATGCATTTGTAAGGTGGTCGGGCGGGGGAGGCCCGACCACCTTAGCTTTGGAAGGTGTTCCAAAGAAACTGTAAAAGCTATTCCAATTTTTCACCGTAAGCGCACTAGGTTAATCATATTTATCTGTTTAGCCAGTAAATGAAGGAACGCATTCTAATAAAAACGAACTTTTTAGGCGTTTCCGCAAGACCTTGCATGTTTGTGGGATAGCCCGACCAGCGCGGGTAACCCCGACCGACGACCACCATAGAGTAGGTAGTATTGTATTCACTTGAACTTTGCCTCGCCCTCAAACGTTAATATAGTCTTCTTCGTAATACATTTGCAACTATGACGAGTAGACGATCGTTTGAAGCTACTTCAAATGTCAATTAATTTCAACTAATTAGTCAATTAATTAAGTGTTCATAATAAATCGAACGACTTTGGAAAAAAATGGCAAGAAACTTGCCAAAACATAAAAAAGCAAAATACTCGTTGTGTTACATAGAAATGATTTGTTTTTGCCACCATTTTAAGAAGTGTTTGCATATATTTTTTGTAATCTGGCAAAACCACATGAGGGGTAATAACGACGACCACAATAAAACAAGTGTTTCACAAGCATAATAGATGCTGTTTTAATTATCCAATACAATAATTACCCACAAAAATAAGTATCAATGCTGGAAACGATGATAACACATTACGTAAAGTATCTTGGGCGCTCACTTGTATCATTGATATGTTAATCGACAATCTCTATAAATCCTTAAATCGGCTTTTCCTTAACATTACTAACCCCCCCCCCCCCCCCAGATACTTGTCTGCTGTTATAGATGTTTTATTTCATTGGATTTTTTGTCTTGTTTGACATCGTAAACATGTTTGGAAGTGTTTAACCCGCGCCCGGTGGGTCTCTGAGACAACTAAACTAAAAGGGCTAGAAAGACGTGGAAGCTCCATTCGAAAACTCTTTTATGAATTAACAAGACCATGCATAGTCTATTGGGTCAATATTGAGGCCATCAGAGGTCATCGAAGGTTAAATATTCCGAGTTTAGGACTTCGCTCAAGAAACTCCCAAATATCTCGGTTACAATGATGCTAAGAACAAACGAGAGGAAAAAATGATCGACAGCTCTTGAAAATGTAAGCGCTAAGGTGTCCTCAATTTTTACCTCAGGGCAATAGTTTACAAATGTAAAAAATATATGTAAATACCCTTACTTGAATATTGTTGCTTCCGTTTGTCTTCAGTTCGCCAAAGCAAGTGTCCGACGGAAAATGCCTTTGTTACATTTTCTTCATGGCACATTGGCACAATGCCGTTTTCCATTGTAGTCAACCGCACACTTGCTTACTTCCATGTGTTGCAATGGTTACACATTCTGCGATAGTGCGTTATAATATTTTAGGACTAAAGCTATCTTCACGTTGACTGCAGGCAATTATGTCTGTTTCCGTTTTCCAGTCGATCAACGTGCTGGGCAGTTAACAGCAAGAAGAAAACGTATGCAAAATCAGCATAATTTTTTGTTTTGTTTTTGCTGCTGTAGCGTGAGCTGACTCAACTGACAAAACGGTTTTAGAAGTTTAACTTAAACCTCTCGTTTGAAGTCCTGTTACAGCTTCATCTTCATGAAGACTTTGCGGGTCCTCAAAAGAAAAGCCTTTAAAAAAAGAAGAAGAAAAAAAATTAGCTTTTCGTTTGATGAGGAGAGGCTCGCCAAGCTATCCTACTGAGTTAAGATTGACATTGATAAGCCGCACGCTACTCAAAACTACCAAATTATGAAGGACACTCTTAGCTTGAGGAAGTGCGGCTCGACATGACCTACTCAGCTGAGATTTGCAATCGATTAGCCGCTCACAACTCAGGCGCGGATCCAGGGGGCAACGGGGTCATGGCCTCCACCAAAAGTTCCAAAGCCACAAACGGTAAGACGCATGATGCGACAAGTTTTGCCCCCCCCCCCCCCCCCCCAAGCAGTAAAAACGCATGATCTGATCTGCATTAGACGTGCATTAGAAAGTGGTTTGCCCCGATCCCCCAAACTGGCGGCTGGATCCGCCTTTGACGCTACGCAAATGAGGAGCTCACAATGTAGGCGGGCGCATTTAGCTGACGCACCTTATACTGACGCAAAGGGTGAGCAATGGGGCACAAACATAGCATACATTTGTTACCAGGGGTGTATGATCCTATTCAGTTGGAAGGGGGGGGTCAGCTCCCCCCGCCCCCAACTTGGACGAGGAAGTGGGTCAAATCCGGGGATAAATATGTATTTTGTGGATTTGTATGGTACTTTGAACGATTTTTCCCAGCTCAGCCCCCGCCCCAACTTTTCTAGAGAAGCTACGCCCCTGAATGTTATCATTATTTCATTTGGAAAATTATATTCCTGTCTGATTTTTTTGTTATGGAATCTTTCGTTTATGACATCAAGCTCGTGGGTGAAGATGTTCATTACGTTTCAGACTTGTTTGAAAGTGTTGAAGCAAGTGGCTTTGAAAAACGGAAGGTGAGTGATAAGTAGATGGATGGACTAAATATTGTATCGTTATGACGTCATTGAATTTATTTATTTATCTATTTCACATCACGTCTCATGAGGAGCCACACAACGGGCTTTTCATGAGAACAGGTCACACGATACAACTGCACATATGGGTAAGAATAACACTGCGTCACACTAAACCAAACATTCCACAGACACACAAGACGGCCAAGTCGATCTAACGTCCCTGCAAACTGGTCAAGTGGTCCTTCAGCAATCGCTTAGACCCTTCACGCACAGCCGTGGGCAGTGCATTGTATGCAGTGGCGGCTCTGTACAAGAACTGTCACCTACCGGTTTCAGTTTTGATTGTCGGCAGTCGTAACAGCTGCTGTTCACTCGCTCGTGTACTCCTGGTATGGACCTGCCTGGTGGTCGTAACTCGCAATTGACTGGGCGATTGTGACTGGTTTGCCAGTGGTCAGTGCTTGACGCAGCAGACAGATGGAGCGATACGTACATAAGTTGTGTGAATTGTATTCATGCTTCAATGATGGCGTTCATCACGACACGTGCCCAGATCGACGGCAATTGCGCTGCGGCATTGCAACTTGCATTTACGAGCAAATGATTACCGATGTCTAATACTAGTTGTGCGTCTTATATTTGCATGGATAAGCCTGTTCTACAATCCCGTGTGCCAACACGGCTGGTTTTAGCTGAGGACTGGCACTGGCGGATCTAGGGTTCGAGAATGGGGGGGGGGGGCTAAAATTTCGCTCCGGCTTCATCAGCGAAAAGTTGTTGACCAGGGGGGAGGGGTGAAGTCTGGTCGTCAGCAGCGTGAAAAGTCGTTGAGTGGGGGGGGGGGGGGGGGGGGTGTCGTGCCCTCAAAGCGAAAGTCATTGACCGGGGGGGATTTTTTTCCTAATTACCAGTAAAACGCCTTTTTGGGCGATGGCCGAGCGGGCACGCTCTGGTAAAGCTGAATTAAGTTATTACGAGCGAGCGCTTCGCGCTCGCTCTTTCTTCCGTGGTATATGGGGGGGAAAATATGAATATGAGCGGCCCGGCCCGGCCTGACCCGACCCGTGGCGACGCTTTTGAGAAGCATATATCTCTGGAACCGCAAGTCCGATTGACAAGCGGACATCTTTGCCGAGTAGCCCCATCCACCCTACCCTGTTTGAGACCAGTGTCGACTCACATGGGTCACCCAAACCACCCGTGCCCCCCCCCCCAACCACCGTTCTGGATCCGCCAATGAATCCACACGATGACCCTCCCTTACCATCTCCGTCTCCCAGTGTTCTAACCCCGTCGCCGTCTCCTGTGTTCTAACCCCATCTCCGTCTCCTATGTTCTAACCCGTCTCCGTCTCCTGTGTTCTAACCCCGTCTCCGTCTCCTGTGTTCTAACCCCGTCTCCGTATCCCTGTGTTCTAACCCCGTCTCCGTCTCTCCGTCTCCCAGTGTTCTAACCCCGTCTCCGTCTCTCCGTCTCCCAGTGTTATGACACCGTCTCCGTCTCTCCGTCTCCCAGTGTTCTAACCCCGTCTCCGTCTCTCCGTCTCCCAGTGTTCTAACCCCGTCTCCGTCTCTCCGTCTCCCAGTGTTCTAACCCCGTCTCCGTCTCTCCGTCTCCCAGTGTTCTAACCCCGTCTCCGTCTCTCCGTCTCCCAGTGTTCTAACCCCGTCTCCGTCTCTCCGTATCCCTGTGTTCTAACCCCGTCTCCCCTCACACAGGCTACGGCAGCGTCGTGCTCGTCCAGAAGAAGGGCGGCCGGGACCACAACGCACACTACGCGCTCAAGATGACGTCGCTGAATCGTGCCGCGCTGGTGGAGCGCGACATCCTGCCGAGACTGGAGAACGTGCCGTACACCCTGGACCTGGCCTACGCCTTCTTCGACTCCCGGCTCAACAAGGCCTACCTCGTGCTGCGTGAGTACCCGCTCTGAGCTCTGAGCTCGTGTCTGGTGTTGGTGTTGGTTCCGGGGCTGGGGATGGGCGGGGAGAGGTGAGTACCCGCTCTGAGCTCTGAGCTCGTGTCTGGTGTTGGTGTTGGTTCCGGGGCTGGGGATGGGCGGGGAGAGGTGAGTACCCGCTCTGAGCTCTGAGCTCGTGTCTGGTGTTGGTGTTGGTTCCGGGGCTGGGGATGGGCGGGGAGAGGTCAGTACCCGCTCTGACCTCGTGTCTGGTGTTGGTTCCGGGGCTGGGGATGGGCGGGAAGAGGTCAGTACCCGCTCTGAGCTCGTGTCTGGTGTTGGTTCCGGGGCGGTGGGCGGGGAGAGGTGAGTACCCGCTCTGACCTCGTGTCTGGTGTTGGTGTTGTTTCCGGGGCTGGGGATGGGCGGGGATAGGTCAGTACCCGCTCTGACCTCGTGTCTGGTGTTGGTTCCGGGGCGGTGGGCGGGGATAGGTGAGTACCCGCTCTGACCTCGTGTCTGGTGTTGGTTCCGGGGCTGGGGATGGGCGGGGATAGGTGAGTACCCGCTCTGACCTCGTGTCTGGTGTTGGTTCCGGGGCGGTGGGCGGGGAGAGGTGAGTACCCGCTCTGACCTCGTGTCTGGTGTTGGTTCCGGGGCGGTGGTGTCTGTGTTGGTGCGGTGGCGGTGGTGTTGGTGTTGGTGCCGGGGCGGTGGTGTTGGTATTGGTGCCGGGCGGTGGTGGCTAGGGGTACTTCTGCGGCCGTCTTTGTGCTGAAATCGCCCTGGCAGTGCGGTTTTTGCGACCTCTGTTCCTGTGTCGCCGCCGGGCGAATCGATAGCGGGCTGCGCTCCGATGTTTGAGGCGAACGTGCCGCACCACTGCATGATGAATCGATGATTGATCCGAGTGGTGTGTGTTTTCACCAACGGGCGCCTGTACCAGCTGAAACGCGAGAAGAGTATAGGTGGTCGGGAGCAGTGGCGGATCCAATGGGGCCACCGCGATGACCGATGCATCGGGGCGATGGCTGCACAATAGGGCTGAAATCAGCCGGAAATAAACATATTTACTGATTTTGAAGAACAAAAACAAATCTAAACAACTTTGACTGAGGCAACTTTCTTTTAAAGTCAGGTCTTAATGCAGAAGCAAGCGAAATCCGATTAGCTTATGGAATTGTGTAGGTTTATTTGCGATTCCCTCTCAAAGAAGCGTTTTCGCCGTGCTGGACCCGCCAGTGACCGGGGGGGGGGGGGGGGGGTCAGGTCAGGTGACGATCCGACTGCTCCCTCGCGCCACATATCTCGCGCCAGATCCAACTGCTCCCTCGCGCCACATATCTCGCTGGCCGACACGTTGTCCCCCTCTGAGACACGCCGCCTGCGGGGGAAGCCCAGGCGCAGGCTGGGCTCCCCCCGCCGAGGTTCGATCCACGCCACTGCCCCGCAATCGCGACTCGATCCCGGGCCGGGCAACGGGGCCGCCGCATCGGTGGCGACGCGACGGGGCCGACGATCGACCAGCGCACCTCTCGGTGATGTGGGTCAGCGATCTGGGCCGCCGGCGCCGCCGCCGGGGACACACGCAGGCACCGTCACGACCCCCCACAGCGCCGCGCTATCGACACGGCTGGCGTAACGGTGAGCATCCTGTTTATCAGTGTGCCACGCTTCATTCTGGATAGGGTTCTGTTAAATGTATTTTGATTTAACTTCAACTTTTCATTTGCTTCAGTAATTCTCTGTTCGAGAGCTGTGCATTGGTCGCGGGTTTCTCGCCCTGACTTCTCGCCGCTCCGTATGGCTGATTGGTGTTGTGATGCCACGTGACCTGTGACGTCACGGGACCTCTAATCACGCCGTGTTTTAGCGAACAAAGCCCGGCAGCGCGCCCGGTCGTGGGTTGACCTCGAATCGAGCGAGGATTAACCTCTTTGTGCGGCTCCCGGCCGCCGAAGACAAAGAGACGAGCTTGTTTTTCGCTTGGCCAGGAGGCCCGCGGAAAAAGGACTCCGAACTGCGCCGCGGCTCCTGTCGTCGGGCGCCGGGTCAGAGCCCCGCTGCTCGTCGCCGCCACGCCGCGTCTGCCGCCGACGGCCGTCAGCCGTCAGCGGCCGATGGTTTTCCTGGCACCGGCCGCGGTTTGATCACCGGGGTTCAGATCCACACTGCAGCCGCAGCTGCAGCCCCGTGAGGCTGACCGAGGTCACCGCGCCTGCGCGCTGGCTCGATCGGTCGGGCCCGTGACCGGGGCGTTACCAGCGTCGATACTGACAGCTCTCACCAGCAGCGCACGGCTCGTCTGACCTTGGTGGACGAGCGCGGCCCAGGAGCCAGGGTCGTCGCGCTCGGAGTCGCAGGCGGCGAGACGCGGCCAAAGTCGAGAGCGCTGAAAAAGTCGAGACTCCGTCAGGGTCGAGTGTGTCGGGCTGCCTGCTACGTCTGGCGCGGGACAGGGCCCGGAACGTCCCGGGTCGTGCCGAGCGGCAACAGAGCGGCCGCTGGGGCCGGGTAGTCCCGCAAAGCGGGCCTGCAGCAGCGCCTCTGACCCGTGCGGCGCGGTGAGGTGCGGGCCGCCGCTGCCGCCGCCGCCGGGCGGCAGGTGGTGTCGGGTTTGGCCGTCCGCGCTCAGCGCTCAGCAGCTGACAGACAGAGCGTGCGCTGACGACTGGGAGCTTCCCCACAGCTGAGAAAGCGCGGCGAGACGAGACGGTCGTACCCTCAGTCCACAGTCCACAGACTCCGCCGGGGTCACACCTCAGTCCACAGACACCGCCGGGGTCACACCTCAGTCCACAAACATCGCCGGGGTCACACCTCAGTCCACATACACCGCCGGGGTCACACCTCAGTCCACAAACATCGCCGGGGTCACATCTCAGTCCACAGACTCCGCCGGGGTCACACCTCAGTCCACAGACACCGCCGGGGTCACACCTCAGTCCACAGACTCCGCCGGGGTCACACCTCAGTCCACATACTCCACCGGGGTCACACCACAGTCCACAGTCTCCGCCGGGGTCACACCTCAGTCCACAGACACCGCCGGGGTCACACCTCAGTCCACAGACTCCGCTGGGATCACACCTCAGTCCACATAATCCGCCGGGGTCACACCACAGTCCACAGTCTCCGCCGGGGTCACACCTCAGTCCACAGTCTCCGCCGGGGTCACACCTCAGTCCACAGACTCGGCCGGGGTCACACCTATGAATGTACCGGTGACTTTTTATGTCGTTCCTGCTGCAGAGGGCGGGGTGGGGGTGGGGTTGAGGGGAGGGGGCGCCGCAGCGACACTGACGCCGACCGGGTGTAGTGGCGGCTCCACGACCTGACGTTTCGCCATGCTGCCGCCGTGATAAGCCGCCGTACTTTCTACGTGGGCTTTGGGTGGTCAGTCCAGCTGTGCCCGCCCCACAGCGGCGGACGACATCGCGCGGATCAGGGCCACTGAGGTGTTTACCATGTGGTGGGCCGCGCCGTCTGTCGACCCTCTATGTGACGGCTGGGTGCGAGAGACACGCTCCCTTCCCTGCCTTTCGCTGCCCTCTCCACCTCGGCCAGCGGGGGCTCGCCCGTCTCGGCGTCGCTGGTCGCTGGCCGGGTCTCCTGCGCGTGCGGCGCCCGTACCCTGGCGGCCAGCTGTTCGGCTAGGCAGGGCAGCGGTCAGGCCGGACGTCATCGCTCGAGACCGCCCGACACGGTCAGCTGATCCGCCGATAAAAAGGCCCGTCTGCTATCGGCGGCGGGAAGAGACAAGCTAAAGACCTGGTCCGTTTAGACTGTTAGGGCAATTTAAAGGCCTGTGGATTTATTGTGGGAACAGGAAGTAGCGGGGACAGACCGGGGTGTAATATGATCTCATGGTCTTAATATTCCACATGCCATCATTATCTTCTTGCAAAGCTTTTATATACCTCGTCATTTGCTTTTTACATTTCATTTCCTTTAACATTTATACATAGGCGTACCCAGGGGGGCAAACAAGGCAATTGCCCCCCCCCCCCTCTGAAGGTCCGTACGTGCCCCTTTGGCCGTGTGTGCACCTTTGGAAATAGGGCTCTTCGGGCCCTATTTCGAGCACCAGGTGATAACAGGGGCAATAAATCATCCATTGGAGGGTCAGCCGGGAATCCTGGAAGGTCGACTGGGCTCCTTGAGGTTCGACCGGGGCACCTAGTGGGTCGACCGGGCCCTTGGAAGGCCCATCTGGGGATTCATGGATGAACGACCAGGGCCCCTGGAGCGACGACTGGACCCATATAAATGTTTCCAGGCCCCTGAAATGGGCCTATTAGAAATCGAGGACTCAATCTACCTACCCCCAACCAAATTAATCACCGGATTTGGCCCATTTTGTTTTGAGGGGGCCCATTTTCAACTTTTTATTAGTCAATTTTTCCCCTAAAATTATCCTCACCTGGGGCCCCCCAGGGACGGATACAAGGGGACCTCTTGCGCCACTCGGAGGGCCCCTGAGACAATGAGAAACCCCTATGTCGGTCAGGAAGGGCCCCGGGTAGTGGTACTGAGTACAGGGGCCTCCTGGTGCCAGACAGGGGGCCCCTGTACCGGAGATCCTGGAGGGTTGGCTGAGCCCCTCGAGGGTGGACCGTGGTCCTTGGAAGGTCGATCTGGTGCTTCATGGATGAACAACCAAAGCCTTTGGAGCATCGACTGGACCTGGCCCCTTTGACTAGTGCATCAGTACACGAGATAGGACCTGTCCCCACGGTACTCCCACAAAAACTCACCGTATTTGGCCGGCCTGGCCAAATACGGCGAGTTTTGTGGATGTACCTTGGGGTCCCCTGGTCGAAAAAAAATGAAGGCATTTTTGGAAAATATGCCCCTCTAAAAACATAGTGGGCCAAATCCGGTGAGTTTGTTTTGTGTGGGGGTACGTTATGTCCCTTGATCCAAAATTGCCCCCCCCCCATCCCCTGGAGTGAACCCTGGGTACGCCACTGCATTTATAATCTCCACCGTCCCTCGGGCCTGCAACCTCGCCCCGAGTGGGCCGGACGCCATTTAAAGCGCCCTCTCTTCCGGCTCCAGACCTGGTGGCCGGCGCGGCGGCGGGGCGGGGGCGGCCTGCAGCCGCGGACTCGGACACATCAAGGCGATCTGGCGTCGATCTGGGTCGCGTCAGGCAGGGCGTGATTCAACGGCCGGCTGCTGCCGCTGCAGTCGGACTGAGCCGTGCAGAGCGTGACCAGCTGGTAGTGCAGCGGTCCGATGGCAGCGGCTGACAGCGGTCCGATGGCAGCGTTCCGATGGCAGCGGTCCGATGGCAGCGGTCCGATGGTAGCGGCTGACAGCGGTCCGATGGCAGCGTTCCGATGGCAGCGTTCCGATGGCAGCGTTCCGATGGCAGCGTTCCGATGGCAGCGGTCCGATGGCTGCGGTCCGATGGCAGCGGTCAGATGGCAGCGGCTGACAGCGGCCGGCGCCGCCGAGCCAGTTCCGGTCATTGCATGGCTCCCAGCGGCTTCTCTGACCCCCGGCGCGGCGGAGGGAGGGGAGGCGGTCGATGGAGGGGCTGGGATGCGGGGATGGGGAGGGGAGGGGAGGGGAGGGGAGCAGCGCTACTCAGCCGAACAGCGGCCTTTCACCGGCAGCCTGGACGCATGCCTGCCTTGGACAGATTGGCTGTCAGAAGCACTGGCGGACACTGTTGGGTGGACTCGGAGCGACACGGTCAGGCCGACACGGCCACGTGACACGGTCAGGCCGACACGGCCACGTGACACGGTCAGGCCGACACGAGCACGTAACACGGTCAGGCCGACACGGGCATGTGTCACGGTCAGGCCGACACGGCCACGTGACACGGTTAGGCCGACACGGGCACGTGACACGGTCAGGCCGACACGGTCACGTGACACGGGCACGTGACACTGTCAGGCCGACACGGTTAGGCCGACACGGCCAGGCGCGCCGGTAGCGGCACGGTCACGTGACACGGTCAGAAGAAAGACTGGGAGGTCAACTATCGGCATATTCCCGGTCTGGGCTGCTCGAGTGGCTGTCTGTCTGTCTGTCTGTCTGGGCTCGAGTGACTGTCTGTCTGTCTGTCTGTCTGGGCTCGAGTGACTGTCTGTCTGTGTGTATGGCTGGGCTCGAGTGACTGTCTGTCTGTCTGTCTGTCTGGGCTGCTCGAGTGACTGTCTGTCTGTCTCTCTGTCTGGGCTCGAGTGACTGTCTGTCTGTCTGTCTGTCTGGGCTCGAGTGACTGTCTGTCTGTCTGTCTGTCTGGGCTGCTCGAGTGACTGTCTGTCTGTCTGTATGGCTGGGCTCGAGTGACTGTCTGTCTGTCTGTCTGTCTGGGCTGCTCGAGTGACTGTCTGTCTGTCTGTCTGTCTGGGCTCGAGTGACTGTCTGTCTGTCTGTCTGTCTGTCTGTCTGGGCTCGAGTGACTGTCTGTCTGTCTGTCTGTCTGGGCTCGAGTGACTCTGAGAAACAAGCGGATTGATGTGATAACTGAAGGTTGGCTGAACATAAGCGACTGATTTGCGACCGACACAATCCAATCGCTTTCGGGCTTGTTTAGTTAAACGGTTTAACTGAACATCAGCTGTGCAGTGTGCAGGCTTTTCGCCTGTTTGGCCCAAGTTCTACTGGCGCATTTTTAAGTTCTTAGCTACTGTCTTCTAACCATAATTTTGCCGTCTTTCACCAGCGTTCGCGGTGGGGAAGGACCTGTTTGTGCTGGCGGGCCCCTGCACCAATGGCAAGAAGAAGCCGGGATACCTGCGTCGCATGTTCCACTACAACTACATCAAGTACCTGTACCGGGTCCGGATCATCCTGGCCGAGCTCTGTGTGGCCATCAGCCACCTGCACAAGGTAAGTCTGATAATGCCAAGGTAATGCCTGATAATGCCAAGGTAATGCCTGATAATGCCAAGGTAATGCCTGATAATGCCAAGGTAATGCCAAGCTAAGCGCCGCCAATCGGAATGCGTGTTCGTAGCTAACTTTGCAATGCAAACCTTTCAGGGCTGAACAGATGTCGGCGAGATTCATTTCAAGGGCTGTGATAAAATGTATCTTTCGTTTTCATTGTCTCCCGCGGTACTTCCGAACAACTGACCTCAGTGGCCACACTATGACTTTGTCATGCGGTTGCCCTATGGTGATTGGTGAAGTAGGCAGCGCCCTAACCCCTGCTGTCCTCCGCAGCTCAACATTGTCTACCGCGACCTGAAGTTGGAGAACATCCTCGTCTTTGGCGACGGACACATCCGCCTGGCCGACTTCGGCCTCTCCAAGCTCTTCGAGGAGGGCGAATCGGTAAGTCTCTAATCTCGCTCTCTCTCTCCTGGGGAAGGGGGGCGCTCTGCCTTCCCACGTCAGCTCGCTGCTTCTGGGCGCCTTATCACTATTGACCTTCCTATTAGCTGCGCCGTGCCTCCGGCGGGGCACCGGGACAATATGATCATATTAGACGGCGCGCCGCCGGCCTGCAGCCGACCGGATACTCGCGTGTCTGTGGCGGGATGCCTGCAGATGCCGTCTGCCGGCTGCCGACGGGGAGAGCACGCCGCCCATTGGCCGCCCATTGGCCGCCCGGGGAGGTCCGCTTCTAACGGGCGTCTCTCCATCTGTCTGTCCACAGACGCAGATCAGCGGCAAGACGGGCACGCCCGACTACATGGCGCCCGAAGTGCTGCAGTCGAGTGGCTCGTTCAACACCACCACCACCTACAGCTTCGTAAGTACCGCGCTCCCCGCTCTGCTCTGCTGCTCTACTCTGTTCTGTGCTATTCTGTCTCTGATCCGCCGGTACCGTCCTCTGGTCTCAACTCACCTGGGGCGGCTCTCTCTACCTGCCTTCTCACGGAGGCGGGCGACATAGGTCGCACACCCCAACCCGACCCGACTATACCAGGGAACCCAAGTCAAATCTGGCGCACCTTTCACATGGGCCCGACCCCGCCTCGCTCGGACCCCAGCGAGTGTTGCTAGGGAAGTTGCTGCAACAGCCAGCGTGACCGTTCCATGCGACTGCTCTCTCGCCGTTTTCTCGATGCACGCGCTGGCTGGGGCTGGGGGTGGGGCTGGGCCGCCACCGCCGGTCACCATTTGGGTCAGTGGGCCACTGCCGACGGCGACGTCAGCTGATCAAGGGGGAGGGGGGGGGGGCTGTACCGACGCGGTGTGGCCGCCGACGATGACAGGGACGGGATGTGGGGCACAGCCGGCGGGGCGGGGTCCAGCCGGGCCGAGCTCGGGTCGACGCGCAGCCGTGACTGGGTCGGAGCCGTGTGACTGGGTCGGAGTCGTGTGACTGGGTCACAGGTCAGAGTAGGCACATCGGCATTCGGTACGCACAGACTCATGATCAGCTACACCTTTTTTTTCCCCGACGCTGAGGTCCAGTATGAGAACATTCAGAGTGTTGGAAGGATAGGGGCGGGATGAAAACGAGTGCGGTCAACTTGTGGCCTAACCCGAGGTGGGGTAGGGCTACCAGAGGCCCCGTCAAATTTCAAGAAGTATTTGGCAGACCCGCTCCCCTGGTATTTTCCCTTTGCTTGGTGACCCAATAGGAAGCATGTAAAATGTCAGCCCTAGCTTGATTTTTTCGTCTGCCCCAAAGGCTCCGAAGTTTTCCCCGTACGGTATAATGGAGACTGCAACTCTGGTGTTAGTCACAATAGGATGGCATTTGTAAAGTGCCGTTTCTTGTTGCAACATCGTCGCTTATATTCACATTTAACTGTTGTAAAACTAGGGAGAGTGCTTAATTAATCCCTAGGATGCGAATCGACCCCTTTTCACCCAACAACCCAACCCAGCAGCCCGGTGGGGTTACCTGTCCCATATCGTCCCAGCAGCCCGGTGGAGCTACCTGTCCGATATCGTCCCAGCAGCCCGGTGGGGATACCTGCCCATATCGTCCCAGCATCCCGGTGGAGCTACCTGTCCCATATCGTCCCAGCAGCCCGGTGGGGCTACCTGTCCCGTATCGTCCCATCAGCCCGGTGGGGCTACCTGTCCCATATCGTCCCAGCAGCCCGGTGGGGCTACCTGTCCCGTATCGTCCCAGCAGCCCGGTGGGGCTACCTGTCCCATATCGTCCCAGCAGCCCGGTGGGGCTACCTGTCCCATATCGTCCCAGCAGCCCGGTGGGGCTACCTGTCCCGTATCGTCCCAGCAGCCTGGTGGGGCTACCTGTCCCGTATCGTCCCAGCAGCCCGGTGGGGCTACCTGTCCCATATCGTCCCATCAGCCCGGTGGGTCTGTCCCATATCGTCCCAGCAGCCCGGTGGGGCTACCTGTCCCATATCGTCCCAGCAGCCCGGTGGAGCTACCTGTCCCATATCGTCCCAGCAGCCCGGTGGGGCTACCTGTCCCATATCGTCCCAGCAGCCCGGTGGGGCTACCTGTCCCGTATCGTCCCAGCAGCCTGGTGGGGCTACCTGTCCCATATCGTCCCAGCAGCCCGGTGGGGCTACCTGTCCATATCGTCCCAGCAGCCTGGTGGGTCTGTCCCATCTCGTCCCAGCATCCCGGTGGGGCTACTGTCCCATATCGTCCCAGCAGCCCGGTGGGGCTACCTGTCCCATATCGTCCCAGCAGCCCGGTGGGGCTACCTGTCCCATATCGTCCAGCAGCCCGGTGGGGCTACCTGTCCCATATCGTCCAGCATCCCGGTGGGGCTACCTGTCCCATATCGTCCCAGAAGCCCGGTGGGTCTGTCCCATCTCGTCCCAGCATCCCGGTGGGGCTACCTGTCCCATATCGTCCCAGCATCCCGGTGGGGCTACCTGTCCCATATCGTCCAGCAGCCCGGTGGGGCTACCTGTCCCATGTCGTCCAGCATCCCGGTGGGGCTACCTGTCCCGTATCGTCCCAGCAGCCTGGTGGGGCTACCTGTCCCATATCGTCCCAGCAGCCCGGTGGGGCTACCTGTCCCATATCGTCCCAGCATCCCGGTGGGGATACCTGCCCATATCGTCCCAGCATCCCGGTGGGGCTACCTGTCCCATATCGTCCCAGCAGCCCGGTGGGGCTACCTGTCCCATATCGTCCCAGCATCCCGGTGGGGCTACCTGTCCCATATCGTCCCAGCATCCCGGTGGGCTACCTGTCCCGTATCGTCCCAGCAGCCTGGTGGGGCTACCTGTCCCATATCGTCCCAGCATCCCGGTGGGGCTACCTGTCCCATATCGTCCAGCAGCCCGGTGGGTCTGTCCCATCTCGTCCCAGCATCCCGGTGGGCTACCTGTCCCATATCGTCCCAGCAGCCCGGTGGGGCTACCTGTCCCATATCGTCCCAGCATCCCGGTGGGGCTACCTGTCCCGTATCGTCCCAGCAGCCCGGTGGGGCTACCTGTCCCATATCGTCCCAGCAGCCCGGTGGGGCTACCTGTCCCATATCGTCCCAGCAGCCGGTGGGTCTGTCCCATCTCGTCCCAGCATCCCGGTGGGGCTACCTGTCCCATATCGTCCCAGCAGCCCGGTGGGCTACCTGTCCCATATCGTCCCAGCATCCCGGTGGGGCTACCTGTCCCGTATCGTCCCAGCAGCCCGGTGGGCCATCGCCTGCCGCTACCCGGACGTTCTGTCCAGCCTCCCTCCCGGGCCGCCCTGACGTTCTGTCTAGCCTCTCTCCCGGCCGCCCGAACGCTCTGTTTCGCACCGATTGACGGCGACACAGAATTCGGTGCGGCCGGCTGAGAAAGTGAGAGCCTGCAGCCGTCTGCAGGAGAGAAGCAATGCCGTCTGCAGGAGAGAAACAATGCTGCCTGACAGCGCCAGCCTCTCTCTTGGATAGTTTTATCACTGCACGACGGCGCGACGCAGCCGGCGGTGGCGAATCTTAGCGTGACCACTGCACTGTCCGTGCCTGTCTCCGCTCCTTCCCGAAGATAGGAGCGATATCCGGCTCCCTGACCGCGGGCCATCACGATCGGCGCTATCGGCCAGAGGCGTCTCTCGCTAACAGAGCGGCTCCTTGTGTTGCAGGAGGCAGACCTCTGGGGCCTGGGGGTCATCGCTTACGAGCTGATCGTCGGACAGCTGCCCTTCCGCGGACAGGAAATGGCCGAGCTGGAAAAGTAAGTAGCAATTTCCCTGAATTTTCAGGCTGTCGTGATGTTTGTCAACCACCGAACATTTATTCCAAGTATTACCCATTACCCATTACCTATACCTAAATATTAGCCAAGCCCAAAGGGTAATATTGTCAGGCAAACATCTCTTTGATATTTCGTCCTTACATTTTTGCATTGAAGTAATTAAATCTTCCAATTACCTATGTTGAAAAGCAGAATTTTCCTGATTTTTTCCCTATGTGTTTCATTACTTTAAAAACGAATTAGAGGCGATGAATCATATTTTATCATATATTGTATCAAAACAAAAATTATTTTAACGAAAATGTCTACTTTTTTAATTTGTACATCCTTTTAAGTTACATTAGTTTCTCTACATGCATATTTGACGCCATTATATTCAATAAATCTTCCCTGGTCCTATAACTGTTGATCCCGTCCTACATATATGTATTAGACGTGATATACACAATGTTGACGTGTTCGGCTGGACGGACTGCTGGTACTGCAATCTCTCCCTAATCTCCGGGAGGGTCTCCGGGAGGGTCTCCGAGGGGGTCAGGCTGCTGCCGCCGGTCACTGTTTCGGGGGCGCACGACCCGGTCGCCGGCCCTGATGTCCGAGGTGTCCCGGCTTTCACAAGGCCGCGCGCCCTTTAAAGCTGCGGATGTGCGCTGCGCGGCGTGGTCGACCGCCCGCTGTCCCAGTGACCCACTTCACGGCCCGCGCTGCTCTCCCGCGCCGACCCACAGAAAGTGAAAGGATTGCTCTGCGGCCGGCGCGGGAGGCTGTGCACAATTAATTCCCCGAAACCGCCCCAAAATCGCGGTGCGAAATCCTCTGCTGCCGGCGGCGACCCCGTGGGGCGTCCAGCGTTCGGCTGGCGCTCGTCAGCCGCCGCGAACAGACGGCGCGCAGGCCAGACTGGCACGTGGTAAAAATAGCGGCGCCGCGCCCCGTCGCACGCGTCGGTCCGGCGCGTGGCTCGCGCGCGGCTCACTTTCGCCGTCGGGTATTGTGGGTGGTGGCCGGTGTGTGACGCTGGTGGGCACTTTGGCTGGCTGCGCCGGCCGCCGGCCCGGGTCGCCTGGCACTCATGACCTGCTGGGGCACCCTCTCCCCCGCACCCGTCCGTCCGAACACTGTCACTGGTCCACCAATCAACAACAACAACACCCCGTCCGCGTCCACGTCACCGACACCCTTGCTCCGCCTCAGTCCCAATCCAGGCCACACTAGGGCATTGGCGCGCATTACTCAACACTTTCAAGTTTTTTTTCCACATGCGCTGTGTGACATTTTGTTTCCGATTAGCAGCTGTGCTTCCCTGCCGGTACGGCTGCACGTGGCCGCTGTGCCGGTGCCCACTAACCCAGCTCTCCCCTGCTCCGCAGCGCCATCCTCAGCGGTCTGGTCGAGGTGCCACGCTCCTTCCTGGACGACAAGTTCAGCACGCTGTCCCGCAAGGAGCGGCCGCTGGTGCTGGCGGCGCTCAGCTTCGTCAAGGCGCTGCTGCAACGTTCGCCGCAGGACCGTCTCTCCAACGAGCAGATCCCCCAACACATCCTGTTCCAGGTAGGTGAAGAAGCAATGCCATGCAGCCTGGCCGTATGGTCCCATGGCGGCTTACCTTTGGGCAGCTGAACGGTAAATGGTCGGGTTTATTCAGAACACAGCGGTTTGATAAGTTCTGAACACTTGTATTTCTCATTGAAGTTAATTATATGTATTATATTTAATACACGGGATGTAATACCCGGGATGTGATGTAATAACAGCATGTAACTGTTGTGCGACAGTCACGTCTCGAGTTTGCATACTTGTCAAATGAACACTCGTGATGTGATGTTTACCTGACTGTTAAGTGTTAACATGTCGTGACAATCGCTGGCATGAGTAGAAAAATACTGTTTCGCATCCATTGACCATGAATTCTGCCGCCATTCACTTCCCTCACAGCAGTTCATAGCAGACCATTGAGTCGGTTGAGTGCGTCACTAACCCACCTGCTCTGGCCCGCCACAGGACCTGGACTCGGCGCAGATCGCGACCGGCGACCACGATGACCCTCCGTTCGACATCCGACGCATCGAAGCCGAGCGAGAGGAGGACAGGGAGATTGAGCAGATCCCGCCGGCCTTCGTCGGCCTCGCCTCCTTTTCCAACAAGAACAAGTCCCCGGACAAGAACGGCTTCGACAACCCGGCCAAGTTTGCGGTGAGTAGACTGCTGACGTCAACGGACGCCATTTTGTTTTGCTGGTGGGAGACGTTAAGTGCCACCATTTTGTTACTAGGAGCGGTTAACTTAACCCGCCTTTGACTGGGGGTCTCAGCCGAACGCCATTGGCTGGGGGGGGGGGGGGGGTCGCCCCCTGGTTATTTTCCGAACCAAAGATCGCAGCGAGACGCGCAAGGCGGTATTCGAAAGCTCTCAATGAGACGCGTCTAACACTACTCTAAATGTTCAAATTTAAAGTCACATATCAGGTCACGGTCAGGTCAAAGGTCAAAATGGAGGTATTTGAGTGCATGGGCCATACTTTTCATCCAAAGCCTTCGATTGCGACCATGATCACCCAAAGTGCTCCCAAAAGTATAATACACATTCCACATGAGCTAAAATGAGATTGTTGGCAAAGGTCAAGGTCAAGTCACAAAAGGTCACTATGCGCAAAATATCTACGAAAGTCATGCGACATGTTTTATGGGTTATTTTACACTAAGAATTTGATAGTTATAGTCATTTTACCACCTGACCTCATTTAAGTGAAGTTGGTGTCAAGCTCAGGTGAAGTTAGTGAAGTTAGCTCAGGTGAAGGTCATGTCACAAGTTATACATTCGAAATAGATCAATCTAAATAAAAAAAGGCATGTTCCTGGACCAGTTTTGCCTCAGAAATGCAGTGGTGACGTTTATGTGCAACCATAGGCGAGCGCAGGGGACTGGGGCATGCACCCACGTTTGGTCAGAATTTCTACTAAAATATTTTATTTTGTTAAATGAAGAGAACTTGAAGGAAGGCAAAAGCCCAAAAGGTGCACCAAAAACGTAAAAACTGAAAGTTCCCAAATAGGTAGGTACGCAAAGAAATATCGGGGGATTAGGGTTCTTAGGGATTACCATTTGGGGTTCTATCAAAGAAGTCAAAATGTCACCGCCTTCGCCTTTTATGACGTCCCTACGTAATACGTTCAAGGAAGCCATGCCATTGTATTTGCCCTGCGTGGTGCAAAGCACCCTCCTATAGCTTAGACGCACCTAGGACGAAGCTCGCCATTTTCTTTTCCGGGCGCCCCGCTAAGCTCCGACATTGTGTGTTGACGCGCGGTAGGTCCCAGACTCCTCCATTTTGTTTTGCCCGACGTGGCGCCGAAGCATTTTATTGTGACGTCGTGGGAGGTACCCAAATCGGCCGTTTGTTTTGCCGGTGTGGCGCTAAGCCCCATTATTTCCCTAGTTGGTCCCGCCTCTAACCCCGCCTTCCTTTTCTCCCACAGAACTACCACTACGTGCGCCGCACGTCTGGGTGGTACTTCTCTGACCTGGAGGGCTCCCAGTGCGAGGACAGCAAGGCCGACCTCCCGCGCAACGTCGGCTACGACGAGGAGGCCGAG